>APFE030908710.1:0-19101 GCA_000404065.3 Pinus taeda | reverse complement strand
TAGTCTTCATCCTCTTCAATATTTTCATAATTTACTTGCCTAGGAATGTATCCTTTTTCATCAACCACTACATTAATGCTGTCAACAATTCTTCCAAGTCTTTTATTGTAACACTTATATGCTTTTTTGTGTGGAGAATAACCAAGGAGAATGCCTTCATCTACTCTAGGTTCAAGTTTTCCAAGATGTTCATCATTATTCTTAATATAGCATTTGCTTCCAAAACTTTTGAAATGCTTTATCGAAGGAGTCTCACCATACCAGATCTCATGAGGAGTTTGAGTGTTGTTCACTCGGACATTTGTTTTGTTGAGAATACCAACCGCAGCAAATGCAGCTTCACCCCAGAAGGTTGCGGGAGTTCCAGACTCATCAAGCATAGCACGAGCCATTTGTTGAACGGTTCTATTCATCCTTTACACTACTCCATTTTGCTGAGGAGTTCTAGCTGTAGAGAATTCCCTTCTTATTCCATGTTCTTCACAGAAATCGAAAAATTCATTTGAGGTAAACTCTGCACCTCTGTCAGACCTGAGGTACTTAATTTTGTGATCTAATTCATTTTCAGCCAAGCTTTGAAAGATTTGAATTTTTTGAATGCTTCGTCTTTGTGCTTCATAAGTCCTAACCAAACCATCCTAGAGAAGTCATCAATGAATAATATAAAGTATTCTTCTCCCCGAGGTGACCTTGTCCTAAATGGTCCACATACATCTGTATGGACTAGCTGAAGAGGCCTGCTAGCTGAACCTTCCTTCTTAGGGAAGTTAGTTCTGGTTTGTTTACCAAACTGACATGATTTGCATATAGTGTTGTTAGGAATTTTGATATCTCGAAGACCACGAACTGCCTGGTACTTGCATGATTTCCTTATTTGAGAGAAGCTTAGATGCCCCAACCTCCAGTGCCATAACCAGTGTTCATCATCCTTGATCAAATAACATTGTTGTTGTCCTTCTTCAAATATGTATAAATTATTTGGAGTTCTTCTACCGTTGATCACTGTTCTTCCTGTATCAAGATCACGAACACTACACCCATCTGATCGAAATATTACCTCGGTTCCATTATCTCACATCTGACTGACGCTCAATAGATTATGCTTCAAGCCATCAACATACAAAACATTTCCATCTTTGACCTTTTCTTTTAATTGAGCAGTGCCTTTTCCTTTTATGACTGCAGGGGTATCATTTCCAAAAGAAACTTTCTTTCCCTTTTCTAAAACACTATATGATTCAAGTTTTTCTTTATCACTTGTCATATACTTTGAACATCCACTATCAATGTACCATTGATTTTCTTGACCTTCTACATATAAAGCTATCCCACATCTTTCTGGTTGTGGTTCCTTCATTCTCCATGTTCTGGCACTTGAGGTTTGTTCCTTCTGAGTTTTCTTCCAAAACCTACTCCTGCATTCGGAATCTTCATGATCAAAGTTATTACAAATATAACATTCAATTTCATTTTCAAGTGCCGAAAAGTTGTTATGGGTCCTTTTTGTGATTCCAGTCATACTTCTTTGTTTTTGAGCGTCTCTAGTCATGATTGTCTTATAGGAAACACATTGAGCTTCTTTGTGGCCAAATTTATGGCAAGAGAAACATTGGCCATTGAAGAAACTCCTCCGATTATCAAATCTTCCTGTCAAATGCTTGTAGTTTCTATTGTCATCCATTCTTGAGGCAAATTGAGAAGATTTTACCTGAGGTTGGTTGTAGCTTCTGTTTGTCCTTAAGGTAGCTTGCCCCCGATTTTCTTGATAGTCTTTGTTCATTCTTGATGAAGATTGTCCCTGATTTACCTGATGATTTCTATTAGGCTTTTTCTCACTCCTTCTTGCTGCATCAAGTTAAGTTTTGGAGGTGGAAGCTTGAGATGTTTCACCATTATACCCCAGACCTGTCTTGATTAGAGGGGAATGCTGCACATTGATAATATCATCCAGAGTTTCAGATCCTTTAACAAATTTAAGATTAAGGGCCTTTGTTTTCTCAATTTCTTTTCTAAGGCCAACAATTTCACTTTCTAACTTCTCAAGAAATTTTTATTTTTCATCAAGTTGAAATTGCAGAGTATCAATGATCACATTCTTTTCTTCTAAACATGTTTTGAGTCTAGAAATCTCTTCATAAAAACCATCCACGTCTATAGCATCCAAGTAATCATCATCTTCAAAGGCCATTAAAATTTTATAGTTATTACCTCGTTCATCTTCATCACTATTTGAAAGACCATCACTATCTTCATGAGTGTAGTAACTTTTATTCTATTTCTTGTTCCATCTAACAGGTTCCTTCCCTTTGAAATTTTTATCCTTATGAGGACATTTGGCAGCATAGTGACCAACTCTCCCACAAGCAAAGCATTTGAAAGGTAACTTACCTCTGAATCTTCCAGTACCCCGTTGAAGGTTTTTGACAAAATTTGATTCTTCTTCCTCTTTTGTCGCATGTCCTAACTCATAGTAGTCTCCTTTTCCTGAAGCCTTGAAAGCCACTTCTCTCCTGTCGGATGGTCCTCCTTTCCTCATTTCATAAGCAGTTAGAATCCCATGAAGCTGTGACATTGTAAGGTTTCGTAGATTCTCCTTTTCTTCTATTGCAGAAACTTTAGATTCAAACTTAGGGGACAAAGATCTTAGAACTTTTTCAACCACAACAGCCTCTTTTATTTCTTCACCCAAGTTTTTCATTCAATTAACAATCTCATCCACACGAAGGAAATAGTTAGCCACACTTTCATCATTATGCATTCTGAGATTTTCATACTAAATTCTGAGGGTTTGAAGTTTTGTTCGTTTTACCTGATCATCTCCTTCATAGTTCAGTACAATCTTGTCCCATATTTCTTTTGCAGATTTATACTGCATAACCTTGAAAAATTCGGATTGATATAAACATCCTAATAGAGTATTGACCGCTTTTGCATTTGTTTCATATTTCTTCTTCTCAGCTAGATCTGTAGGAGTTGCTGATGGAAAAGTATACCCTGTATCTATGATATCCCAGACTTTTGTACCAAGAGATTGAAGATAGGCAGTTATTCTTACCTTCCAATATATGAAGTTTGTCCCATCAAAAATCGGTGGCCTGATCGATGCTTCTCTCACGTAATTGCTCATGATGATGGATCTTCCTTCAAGCGATCAAGCTTCTTCAGAAGGACCTGCTCTGATACCAATTTTTGGAAATAATACTGAGAGGGGGGGTGAATCAGTATTATCAAGTCAAATATTGCTTTTTCAAATCCAAATGATATATGCTTCAGTTAATTAAACCCGCAACTATGTAGAAGGAAACCCGCGTATACTATGAAAACTTATAGTTTACTTTATCTTTCAGATGTTGATTGTTAATTTGTGTATCAGAATCAAATAACCAATAACCAGAAACAGTAAAACAGAGCAGAAGGCAATCACACACAAGAACACAAGATATAAGGTGGAAACCCAATGTGGGTGAAAACCACCTACTACAATTCGTCTCTATCTTCTCTTTAATTAGAAACTTCTTTTTACAATTGTACTGGTGCAGTCCTTTACTAGTACGCAGGCTGCAACATGTAGAGAGCTACAACCCTCTCTCATTTTCCAGCTTCTCCTGGAAGGGAGCTGCAACCCCCTTAGCTCTTGCACTATCCAAGATACTAGTACGTAGGTGCTAGCCTACAGAAGGCTACAACCTTCTCCTTCTTCCAGGTACCACGTTTTAGAAATTTTCAGACTGGATCCATGAACATCAATCAATCATCAAGAATTTCTGCATCAAACAATATCCTTTTCACCAATTAGCACTGAATCAAGTAGACACTTCTCTGACAGCCGTTTCCAAATCATAGTAATAGTAACCACACACCAAATCTGAACCCAGAACAAAAGATACTATCATTCAAGCTTAAAGATTATGACCCATCAATAGAACTTATCCTTCTCCTTGTGCTTAGGTTCCTTCTTTATTCAAATCCTGATCTGCACCATAACCCAATCACAGTATTCCAGATCTAGCACTTTATCAGATATTCAATAACAATTCAGATGATGCTTTACCAAATGATCTCCTTCCTCTTTTATAGTCTTAGGCCTTTGACAATACCACGGTCCAAAACCATAATAACACAATACCATGAACCCAATACTTGGGATCAACACTTTTGGATGCAATACCATGGACCAAAACCATAGGATCAAAAATTGTGGGACTAATACCATGAAACAACCATGAAAGTGTGTGAACTTTTCTCCACATGAAATAAGCTTTTCTCTGCATAAAATTCTGTGAACTTTTCTCCATTGAAATAAACTTTTCTTTTCATAAAATTCGGTGAACTTTTCTCTACATGAAATAAACTTTTCTCTGCATAAAATTCCGTGAACTTTTCTCCACATGAAATAAACCTTTCTCTGCATAAAATTCCGTGAACTTTTCTTTTATAAACTTTTCTCTGCATAAAATTCCGTGAACTTTTCTCCACATGAAGTAAACTTCTCTCTGCATAAAATTCCGTGAAATTTTCTCTACATGAAATAAACTTTTCTCTGCATAAAATTCCGTGAACGTTTCTCCACATGAAATAAACCTCTCTGCATAAAATCTCGTGAACTTTGTTGCACTATAATTTATCATCTGAGATGAGTGAGTTTCCATCAAGTACAACATATGTATCATAATGCCAACAATATCACTTAGTAACATGGTAGGAATCACTAGCCAAAAAGGATAATAAAAGGCGTTTACTCCATTCCTTTCTCATGTGGGATTCCTACATAGGTGAGACAAGTTGATCCATAAACCAGAGAATCCAAGAGCATGTGGTAGACATTAGAAACAAATGCTCTCATTCCTCTGCCTTAGCTGAACATGTTGCAGAATCAAAGCACCATGTGTGCAATGAGAATTCTCATGTCCTCACTAGAGTTGATCATTTCCATCATCAGAAACTTACAAAAGCCATTGAGATTGAGAAGCAATATATCAAACTCAATCGAGATGATGGTTGGAAATTAAGCAGGAGCTAGATTCCTACCCTCTCTTCATGATTTTGATTTCTGATTTTTTTGTTTTTTTTTTAGGTTTTATTGGTTTTTGTTTATTTAAAAAATTTAGGTTATTATTATTAATTGTTTTTATTATTATATTATTTATTTAGTTATCTTTAGTATTATTACGATTATTATTTTATTACCATTATTGTTATTATTAGTTGCTTTTATTGTTTTTTAGGTTTGTTAATTGTTATTTTTTATATTTATTTATTTTAGGTTATTATTATTTGTTTTTTTTTAATCTTAATACTCTTTGAGTTATTGCTTTTTTATTTATTATTATTTTAGTACTGTTAAGGTTATTTGTTTTATTTTATTATTATTTATTTAATTAAAATATTTTTTAAGGTTATTATTTTAATTCTTTCGTTAGTTATATTATTATATTTATTTTTTTTGGAATTTATTTATTATAAACTAAAATTAAGATATAGTTTAAAAT
Source organism: Pinus taeda (assembly GCA_000404065.3). Lineage (NCBI taxonomy): Eukaryota > Viridiplantae > Streptophyta > Pinopsida > Pinales > Pinaceae > Pinus > Pinus taeda. Next base: position 13,612 of record APFE030908710.1, on the reverse strand, counting down.
TTTAACTAATTTTTTAATATTTTTTCCCTTAACTATTTCTTAACCCCCTAACAACTAGTTTCAATGGCCAATTCCTAATGGCTATCTCAAGACCCAGATGCTTCTCTGTTATTTGATATTTTGTTAAGACTATTTTTCTCATCATTTGTCCTAAAGATGAACCACATTAGTTGGTTCGAAACATCGACCCATTCTATAACATGTGATTAATTTGAAGGACATACTAATTATTAATAAATAGGATCATTCGTTAGCCAGGATAAAATAGGTAAATCTAGGTTTGCAATGAATAGTAACTATTGGTTAGGTTCTTGTTGTATAGTTTGATAATAATGGGGTTTAATTCCAACCACTTGAGGAGGATACCCAGGGTATCCTCGAATAGCCTATGCAGTTGGAATTTGAATTCCACCAGGGTAACCAGGGTGAATCATACCAGGTTTGTGTTGAACAGGGACTTGATAAGTATGACCAGGGTATGGGTGACTCTCGAAAGGTTGAATTTGACCCATTTGACCCAAGTAATATTTCCCTTGTACAGGTTGAGCTTAAACAAATTGGCTTTGAACAGGTTGATTTTGGATAAATTAACCTGGAAAAGGTTAGTTTTAGAAAGCTTGACCCTGGAAAGTGATGTAGGAGCATTGGCTCTCAAAGACCAAGCTTGAAGTATCTAATCAATCCTAAAGGTCTAGACGTCAACCCAAGAAGGGGCCATTGCAAAATTTCATGTAAAACAATGTTTATTTCTTAGCAAGCGTAGATAATCTATTTAGTTGTTAGGTGTCAGTTAATTATATCCATGAAGAAATGGGATGACTTGAAAGAGTAGTTGTTGTTTGTAGTTAGTTGTTAAATGAATCATAAGTCAGAGATAAGGGTAATTTTATTAAAATAGAAGTTGTTGCATTAGTCTAGGAAATAATTACAGGTTTGTAGGAGCTGGTTATGAGGGCTGGATAATCTCAGATTGGCAGTAGAAAAAGAAGGAGATGAGATCAATAAGAGAGAGGTCCATTGTGGGAAAAAGGGAGGAATTGGCCAACCACATGTTGGAAATCAGGCCAAGTATTGTATATATTTGAAACTGGTTAATGAAATACATTTTTAAGTGCTTTGGAACTGTAGATATCTCTGTTAATGCAAAGTTAAATATCTTTGTTCCTATAGAGATGATGAATGGTGTTAAATGTTTGAATTGATAAGGTTGGATATTTTTGGTGGTGAATGACTATAGTAATATATGATTCTAGTGGAACGTTTGGAAATCAATTTAATAGATTGAATAGATGTGATATTGGATTCAATCCTGTTGGGTGCATTGAATTGTGGACTTGTTTGTGAGAGGATTTCTCTCTGTTGAGAACTATTGATGAAATCATTTGTTACTAAATATTTTGGGGTTTTCTTTTGTGAAATAGTTGTTTGGAAGTTTGCTTAGAAAGCAAACGATATTTTTGTGCAGAAATTGTGTGATACCTACGTGAGCAATTTATGGTCATCTAGAATGTGGAGGAAGCAATAATCAGCCTTGTGTGGATCAATACAACATATCCAAGTATTGAATCAAACCCTGATTGCTAGTTAATGGAAGAAATACCCAACAACCCAATTACATATCAAGGTGTGGTTAAGTCTTGAGTTAAATCATTGTGGCTAAAAATGATCATGGGCAAGAGATAAAATGGGTTGAGAAAGATGACCCAGGTGTCTATATAACACTTACTTCCTTGCCAGGAGGTGGAAAAGATTTGAAATGTGTGAGATTTAGTTGAAAAAGGTTTAGTGAGAGGCAAGTTGAACACTAGTGGGCAAAGAATCAAGATAGGGTATATGAGCAATATCATGTTCACATAGTTGATAAAGAAATCATAGGTCCACCATTGGAAAGCTAGAGAGTATTGGCAAGTTTTTGATTACTTACACTTGGAATCTAGTTTTTCTTCCCCCAATTGGGAATTTAAAATAACGAATATTTGGTGGTTGGATTGATAATATCGTTGTTCAGTTAATGGTGACATTTCTTCCCTTGTTTAGACATTAATTGGTGAGTTTGAGTTGTGGTAAATATGGCAAGATTACAGATTGAATTTGATTGAAATTAATCAACTACGACATTTAGGTATTTGAGAAATTGTTGCTGAAATCTACAATTATAATCTATTGGTCCATTTTCTCTCACCCTGATCTTACAGACAGAGATGTGGAAAAATAGGTAATGGTTCCCTATTCCAAGAACTCTAGTAGAACAAAGTGGGTATGTATGCTATGCTACAAGCAAAGCTAGTGTATTATAGTTGGATGGCCTCTAGAGTTGGTATTTAGATTTTAGGTTTAACCACTAATAAGAAAGTCAAGTTTCATATGTAAAAGGTTATTGAAAAGGATCTTATGAACCTATTAGAGTGTGGTTCAAATTTAGATCACCCTATATGATAGATAAATATCCTCGGGTTGGCAGGCTTATTCGTATGCCGAAATCATTTGGTATGGGAGCCAAGTTAAAGCTCTTTTTAATTAAATCGGAATTGTGGCAAATGAAAGTGTGATTGTGAAAGAAAGAGGAGATCGGTAAAAGAAAATGTGCTTTAAAGAAAATTGATGGAGATATTGCAAAGAGAAGATCAGGTTATTTGAATCTGATAAGTACAAGGCATGACAGAAGATGAGAGTAAGTGACACTCTTAAGAAGAGATTACAGAAGCATAAATAAAGCACAATGATGTTTTTTTTCTTGAGGAAAATGGAGATTCACTCAAATATGAAGAGTTGATGGATACTGCTTTTGAAATCATATAGGTATTGTTTTATTTAACTCTAGTTTTAGTTTTGCAGGTTAAAGACAGAGTAAATATTAATAGTAGCAGACAAACAAGGAAAGGAAATATCTATGCCTTCTAAAGAACAAAGTGAATGAAAGACTAGAAAAAAAAAGTGGCAGTGAACCTAAAGAATCTGACTAAAGGTTAGACAGTGAGGACAAGAGTGTTCTCAGAAGGAAGTTGAGCAGAAGCATTTTAAAGTGGCCATAGATATTTGGCAGTAGCAAGCTTTTGAAATCTTGGAATGGTATTTGTTTTAAATATCATTGATATGCAGGTAATGATAATTAGTGAAGCATCTCAACAAGAAGATCACAGCCTTAAGAGTCGTGATGAAGGAAGCCAGTAAGGGTTTCTGAGAGAGTGTGGCCACAACCTAGTATTTCAATTGTGATAAAAATACAAGAGGACAATTGTGTTCTCAAGTGTAGATGATTTGTGCATGTGAGCCTAGAAGGAGTAGAGACAAATGCTCGAGAGGTTCTTGATAGAGAACCAGTGCTTGCCAAAATACCAAGTCTAGAGGAAAGCTTGGTGAGGTAAGTGGCAGTAGGGAGGACTTGCTATTGCAGAGGCTTAGTGCAGCTCACATTGAGTAAGTGAGGAACTCATAGAGATGGAGAAGAAGATGACTACTTATATTCATAGCAGAGGTTCAGAGGAAGACCATAACAAAATAAAAGTGAAGAAAGAATATGCCAAGGAAAATGGCATATGGAAGCAGTTGATTGATGAAGAATATGAGAGGGAGAAGGTTGAGATAATAGTCCATTCTGAAGTACTGATGGACCTGTTACAAAGGAATCAGAGAGACCAGAGGTGTGGTTTTCGTATGAGAAGAAAGATAAAGAGGCATAGACTATAGAGGAGGAAAGAGCAAATGATGAAAGCTCGAATGAAGGAAGAATTACTCATAATAACTGGAACATGTGAGGAAGGACAATTTGTTGATATTGTCATTAAGGAGGAAGAAGACAGGCATAATCTAAACTATGTTTTGAAAGAGGATGGGATAGCTAGGTCTCATATAAATGTCCATACACAATTGGGGAAAAGTGCTACTTTTCAACATATTGTAAGGGGTAAGAGAAACGAAAGTTTGGCTTATGATGATGGCAAAAGAAAGAAGAAGTGGAGAAGTGTTGGCATTATGATACAGGTTTGGCACTATGACACAGGAGTTGTCCTTGATGGCAACTCACTAATATGACAGATCTCAATTTAGGCTCTCAGAATGAAGGAAAAAGATATATACGCAGGTTCCACTTAACCAAGTTGCGTATACATAGTGGATAGCCAATCAAAAGGTACGTATGCGTATGCACGCACTTTCATGCAAGGAAAAGCGCGTACGTGTGGGAAAACTTGTTTTTAGTCCATGGTATTTAGTCCTTGGTATTTGGACCTATGGTTTTGGACCATGGTATCTCGTCTGAAGTATTGGACCCAGGTATTGGGTCCAAAGTATTGGTTCTAACTGGTTTTGGACAGTGGTGTTAAGCAAGGCCTAAGACTATAAAAAGGGAAGGAGATCATTAAGCAAAGGTACTCAAGCATTGAATATCTTATGAAGAGCAACATATAGAATACTGGTTATTAGGGTTATGGTGCATAGCTGGATCTAAATCAACGAGGAACCTGAGCATTAGAAGAAGGATAAGTTATATTGACGAATCAAGATCTTAAGGCTTGAATAGAAGTATCTTTGTATGATTTTGATCTGTTATATTTGGCACATGACTTGATCTATAAATTTGATAATCTGGGTATAATTGATTTATGAATAATTGAAAAGGGTAAATTATCTTTTATAGATCTATACACAGGTTCAGCACAACAAATGTGTGTATACACGCTAGTTTGGTAATTCAAAACAACGTATATGTTGGTTTGCCTTAATAAAGAAGGATATGCATACAGGTTCTTTATCTTGAAGTAGCGTATGTCTCATAAAATATGTTTTAGCTACTTTTTTTTATTGCTGCAGTATTTCACGTTCAGGATTAGTGTTTGGTTACTGTTACTGTATTCTGGGTATAGAATTTAGAGAAGTGATTGATTGATTCATTTTTTGATTGGCGCAAAGGGGATTGGTTGATGTAGATATATTTGATGTTTGATTGATGCTATTGATGGATCTAGTCTGAAAATTTATGAAACATGGTCCCTATAAGAAAAGAGAAGGTTGTAGCCTTCTATAGGTCAACACCTACGTACTAGTACATCAGCTAGTAGAAGACCTAACGGGGTTTTAGCTCCCTTCCATGAGAAGCTGGAGAATGAGAGAAGGGTGTAGCCTTCTGTAGGTAGAAGCCTGCATATTGGTATAAGATTGTGCTAGTACAAGAATATTGTAAAAAGAAGTTTCTTATTAACAAGAAGATATAGAAGCATTGCAGCAGGTGGTTTTCACCCACAATGGGTTTCCACCTTATATCTTGTGTTCATATGTGTGAAGATCTATTCTATCTACTGCACATGTTTACTATTCTTATGGTTAATGAAGTTCTGATGCACCGATTAAAGATCAAATGGATTCATTAAATCTTAAGTTTACTGGTTATACTCTAGTTGCTCTAGACATAGTTGCGTGTATATGCTAGTTTCCATATCTAAAATAGTGTATATCTAATTTTGAAAATGAGAAAAAACCTGTGTTTGTGCCAAAAAAATTTCATGCGACCAGAATTTTCCCAAATTTCTTGAAGTTTGGGCTAGAGGTTCTAGGAGGCACTATGTTGGGCCATAGAAGCGTTAGCCAAGATTCAAAGCCGATCTTGCTCTTTTGCCTCTTTTATTGCTCTGCTAAGTTTGGCCTTCAAGCTCCTTATTCGGGCCTTTGCGCTCATGTTCCGTGCCCTGTAATGACAAGCCATCCTCCTCAATATGGTTTTGTCCCTATTTACCTTCTCCAGTAGTCTCTCCAAGTGTAGATTGACCCAATATAACCAAGACTCATGATCGTTGTTGATCTCTTGCTCCAAGGTAGTGAGCTCGATCCTCCTCTGCTGGGCAGCTTGTCGATTTTGATGGATGCTTTCTAGCTCCATGACCGCCTGCTGGTCCTCAAGCTATTTGTTTCTCTGCTCTAGATACTTGATGACCCTTCTAGCCCTCTCCATATTGAGTATCAAGTCCTGGATTTCCGAGTCCTGCTCCTGAATGGTCATCCTAAGTTTGGCATTTTCTGCCTCTGCCTCATCATCCTGAATGAGGATGACATCGGTCTCCTGCACACCTGACGGCCCCTCATCATGCATGGGCTTCTTGCCCTTGTCCAATACCTGTGTAGTCGATGTCGGAAGTGAGGCCACTTCCACCCTGGGTGGAGATAACACTCGCTTTGCTGCTGCAAACAAGTGCCTATTGCCTCTCTGATATGTAACAAAAACTGGCATGGTAGTGGTCTCATGGTGCTCATGTTAATGAGAAGGACAACCCAATTCCTTCTCTAGCTCTGATAGTACCTATGATGTGCTGAAGAAGTCACGGGAGATGAAGTCCTCCCAAGCAATGCCCTGCAATCCCAACTGATATACCAAAATCTAGATAAGAGCAAAGTGAAACACACTATTAAGCTGCTCGTGAGGGGTCTTAAGCAGCATGAAGGTGTTCATCCTCTCTATGTTCCCGCATATGAAAAATGGGAGGTTCATCATTCTCACCCTAGTAAAGTGCATGAGCAAGTGGATGTGATAGGCATACAGTCGAGAGAACCTCCCCTCATAGCTGAAGTATTTCATGATCAAACTCCTGAGTGGAGCATACTCATCTTTCATGTATCTAAAGGGAAAGACTCTTATGAGCTCATTCAAGAATCTGGCTTTGATGTAAGGCTCATAGTGTTGCCTTTCCACCTTCTTTTTCGTATGCCACTGTTCTCCAAAATTTGGTATACTTGTTGCCACTGATATAGCTTCGGGTATCAATGTGAAAGTGACCCCAGCCAAGGTAGATGGACCTCCATGTAGATGAAGCACAAACAAATGGGCCACCTCATGATGGACTCTGACATTTGCCACCCTTTGACAAAATTCAAAACATGATAGGTGTTGGAAGCATGACATGGCAAGAGGGCATGCTTGTAACTCAGTGAGGGTAGTGGGTTCATCCCTGACATGTTTGCTACTCTTGTGGTGTCTCCTAGGAGCCTGCTCTTCTGAGGATGAGTCACTCTGTGTCTCCATCTCATACTCAGATGAATGCTATGATGTCATGACTGCAATGTGGACTATGATTAGGCTGCCCTTTTGATGATGGTGTGAGGTTGGGTGCCTTTGTAATATATGTTACCAAGGGGAGCAATGAAATAGGAATTGTTAGGAAGGGAGTGATGAAATGGGGATAGGGGTTATAGGGAGAAATTTGTTAGGGATATGGGAGGAGTTTGGGTATTTTGATGGGGTGGGTTTGGGGTTTTGTGTCGACAAAATGGTGGAGGGATAGGGGAGGGGGTTTGGTAGTATTTTAGTGTAGGGAGTTTAGGAAAAATGAGAGGAGGATGGGAAAAGTGAAGGGTGAGGGGAAAAGGTGAGTGAAGTGAAACCTTGGCACTTAACAAGACATTTAAACAAACCTAACCATCAATTTCTTAGCGATTTCTTATGGTCGATTTTATACATTTTGGTGGCATTGAAATATCTCTATAAATGCCCTATCATTGACAAAATTTGATGAGCAAGTGATTTTAAAGAGCCTACCTCTCAATTTGATAACCTTCACCAAAATTTGGGAGCATTTGGGAACTTGTTTAGCCTCCTGTCTATATGCGCCATGCACAAAGCCCAATGCGCCACACTCTAGGTATGCGTCGCGGCCTTAGGAAATTTGCACTATGGGTAGGCTGCGTGTGCACTGCACCCTCTGTGTGGGCTGCGCTCCTGGGTATATACGTTGCGCCCTCCAAAGTTGTCTCCAACTCACTCAATCACTCACCAATGCACACTCACGCCTTCACAATTCTTCTCCAAGGCTTGTAATAGCACAATGCCTTTGTTTTAGACAAAAATTTGTATATATAGCCTTGGAAGAGATGGGTTTAATTTTTTCCTCTTCAAAACCCATTTTTCTAATGTTTGAGTTTTGTAATTTTTCACTGACTTTAAAACACACTTCTTTTCACTTTCCCTTTGAAATTTTAGCTCAAATGATGAAATTTTCGGCACTCTTTGCAGGGATTGCATGACAGGACATTTGGTCATGAAAACCATGACTGCATCTGAAAAAATCAACTAGCGACTTTTTTTGAAAATTTTGTCATAAATGACACTATTTGACTTTTCTTCAAAACAGAGTTTTGAAGAAGAGTCAAAGTCTATCTGCATGATGATGAATCTCTCTAAACTATAAATGTGTAAGGGCCTCACTTTGGCCTGCATGGCTTTACTGGACATGTCCAGAGACCAAATTGATGAATTCCTAGACCTGGACCTCTAAATGACCTTTGTCCTTTAACGGACCAGACCTTGACTGTCATGGACTTCGATGATGATTGACAAAAGACCTGAGCCAATAGGAGCCAGACATGAGGGGGAATGACGATCATGACCTCCTCCATCAGATTATGGCATGCCCCTAGCGGAATGCAACTAGGAGAAAGGAGCGGGACACCTAAACATGAAATGCATAAAGAGTTTTGATCTCTGACGGAGGACTGACCAAACCGACTCTAACAAGTGTCCTCTGTGGTTAGGCCATGGAAATGAGGTAGGGCAGAGGGGCTTATATTTTTCATCTTAGTGTGCCCATTGGTTTCCCTTGTGGGGAAGGCACCCTCAACTCTCTCTCTATACCCTCTGTCATTTCAGTTTTCAGCCATTGGTTTAGTAGGAATGGGTCCCTCTTCTTCTTCTTCCCTTGTAAGATCTTCAAATATGTCAGGTTGCTCACCTAAGGGTTCCTCTAGTTCATATCCACAAAAGAAGAGATAAGGTTGGATGTTGGATGCAGTGGGGGTATTTGGCGAAAAGATCCCTAAGTTGTCCCTATTCCTACGAGGCATGAAAGGAAATATTTTTGGGTTGGTTTTATATTACTTTTAAAACCTGGAAAGTACTTGTAGAATTGAAATTGTTTATTGAATGACAATTACTGACAAAATGAAAAAGCTACTTGCTAAATTGAAATCCTACTTGCAAAATCGAAAGGAAAGTAGATAATGAAAAATGGAAGAAAGGAAACAACTAGATTACTTTTGTAGAAATAAACTAATGGAAGAATATTGAAGACAAGAAATAGAAGAAAAGAAAGCAGTAATCATGTTCTACTCAAACACCTCCCCGGAAATGATGCCAAAAAGTGATGAGCACCAGTGTTGCAGTAAGGATGTTACAACTCCTAGGCTACCAACTTTACTTATCAACCCAAGGTTCATACAAACATGGAGGTGATAGTGTTGTATGCACAAGTAAAAGTGATGGTTCTACCTGTTGTCACTATTCAGTAGGTGAGAGACCACTAGGGTTCCAAGCCATGCTTCTATAGAGTTAGAATAATCTTGAATCTTTTGATGGAAGAAAGGAAAATCTACTCTAAGCGAGTTACTCTACTGCACTAATGGAGAAAGCCATCATGTAATGCTAAACAACACCATTCCCTAATTAAGCATTTAAGAAGCTATGCTAAGAAGAAATGATAAATCAACAATGAACAAATGCTACCATCTAAGTTGCAAAAGTAAAAATCATCAGACAACACTAATGTGCAAGTAAAGAAACTAAACTAAATCTATTTTCACTTTTTTGGTCTTTTTAGGCAAAATCAAGTATGCAAACTAATTGTTCTTGTGGATGTCATAGGTGGATCGAAGGTGTTTGAGGATGGATAGAAGGTTTATGAAGTGGTTGGATGGTGTTGAAGGGTCTTAGGAGGCTTTTTGTGACTTCCTAGAAGTTTCCCATCAATTCGGCCTCAAAACAGGCCATTTCGGGAAAACCTATAGGATGTACTAGATACCTACAGGATGGTCCTTTAGGAATTATAGGAAACCTACAGGATATAGCCGAGAGCTAAATGTGAGGTGTTGGAGGTGTTGGGATACTTGTGGAAGGTGTGTGATGGGTGGAATGGAGTGTTAGAAGGTCTAGGAGCACTCAAGAGTGAATATCTAAGATAAGAGATGGCTAGATTTGCTCAATGTGTTTAGGAGAATCTCAATGAAAAATGATGAAAAACTAGTGAGGGTGATTGTGGAGATAAGGGATGGATAAGGTGGATGAAGTGGAAGGTGGCAGTTGGCTCTAAGGTCTTGGTCTCCTCCTGAAGCACCTACTCTACATAAAACATGTGGGTCTTCCAAAAAGTCATGCAACAAGATACATTTTCATAAACTACAAAAGAAGAACTAATGAATCAACTACCTTTATTATGCATGAGGAAAGTTTCTAAAGGGAATGAAAGCATGAGTGAGATCTACTATAGAAATGGAGATGGAAAATATGAAAATGAAATCTACCTTGCAACATTAACCAAATACTAGGTTAAAGACATCAAACTCCAAAGATCATAAAAGAACTAGAAATCTATGTTTTTAGGGTTGCTTAAGGGTCCCTTCCTCAAGTCTCGGTCCCAGAGGGAGGAAGTGAGGCCGTGAGACCTGCTAAAAACCTTGTGGTGATCCTTTTTCTCCTTGCTAACCTGCTACTTGCAATAAGACACAAATGTAAGCAAACTATCACACAACCAATCTAATCTACACTACTTGTATTGAAAATGCATCTAATAAGGAAAGTAGAAATTAAACTATGAATCTACACTAAAAATACATGTACAATCAAGAGGATCCTTGGCTACTAGCATTGGGCCCTAAGGTAAGAGCTTCAAACCTCTAAGTTAACTCAGTGCTGGCTCAAAACAAAACTCATTCTTATTACCTGAACAACACATTTCATCAAAAAGAACTGTCACAAGTCTTGCAGCTCAAAAATGGAGTAAAGTTTTACAATGAAAATCCAAATCCCACTGAGGTCCTAGGCCTCTCTACTTATACATTTGAAGTATCCAATGAAGTCCTTAAAATTAGGTAGGCTCGGCTCTCAAACTCGAGATAAATTGGTGCTTTGTCTCTCACTTGCTCGGCTGCCTTCTAGTCCTCACGATTAGGTTGTTTGCACTCTGAGCCGATGGAGGAATATTCGAATGGAGGGATATTAAATGAGGAGGATTTACCTCCTATAATCCATATCCATTTTCCCATTTGAGTTTTGACCTTGGTCTTTGCCAAAATTCCTTGATTTTCTCCTTTAATCCTGCATTAAATGCACATTAGACCACAAAGCAAAATATCCAACTCTAACTCACCTCATAAACAAAATATAATCAAAAGCATACAATAAATTATGAGAATAGTTGGTTTGACTAAGATAGGAGGTGAATTAAGGCTAGATAATTACCCAATGATGAGGATTATCACTTGACATGAAATTTTTTGTTGGTATTCAATTCCAAGGGGACCAATGACTTCAACAGGCAATAATGGTTCCCACTGTGCCACCCAAGGATATCCCTTTGAGGGTGGAAGTATCCAAGGTACTACCCCCATCTTGGAATGCAAGTGTTGAAGTTGACAAGTAAGTAGTGTTAACCTCTCGACATGCTAAGTTGGGGAATCAATATGAGGTGTGAACAGATTGTAAGAAATTGGGTTAGATAAGAATGATAGTGAGAGTCATTGATACAAGAGGATATTGACAACAGGCCCGAGGTCGGAGCTTGATGTGAAAATGGTTGCAGAAAAAACATTTTTACTGGTGATGATAGTCTAGGAGTTGGTAGGATTTCCATGATGGGTGTTTAGCAGGAATAAAAATGGAAAGAAACTTTTAGTTAGGTGTAAGATTTGACCAATAGTGACTAGAGATTATGCCAAGTAAAAGATATGAACAAAAAAAATTGTGGATGGGAGAATTTTTTTTTATAAAAAATATTTGTACACTTTCCAAACGAATATGAGGGTGGTTTCAATGTATAGCCATAGGGACTGGTGCCCCATAATGATGGTAACTTGTATGGAGATGTGGTGTATCTACTGAGGGTAAGGGTCCCATTGGTTGGTCTCTGTGTTGGGGTTGATGAAGTGGATCAAGTGATAAAAAGAGTCTACTGTAATATAGGTGGAAGGTAGGAACAATGTAGCGTGTGATGGTGCATGCAGTTCAGCCACTCTATGATCAAGGATGGAAGCCCAGGACTAGGGGAGGAATGCATGGTGCAAAGAAGATAAGTATGAGGTTGATCTTTGATACATGTGTGTAAAATGACTCCGGGGCCTAAAGGATGAACATGGATACCAATAATGGGAAGGGGAATATGAAATGGGTTGATCCATGTAGGTGGATCTCTATCGACTAACGTGGGTACTTACCATGTGTAGATAGAAGGTGATGATAAGCATGGTTAAGATGGTGAACCCTATGGCTAATTTCAGAGATGTGATGGAAATATATGCAAGGAGGTGGAGGAAGCTTGTCATGCTGAGTGGAGGATGATACTTGAAGTGTTGATTTCCATCGAGGGAATTAACTTGTTGTGAAGGTGTTGATATTCTATAAATTCAAAATCCAATACCCCAAGTGAAAACATCAAACTATCAAAATATGAAAACTGGAAAGGATGTACCAAAAACATAGGAAGGCACACCTAATGGGTTCTCTAAAAGAGTGAAGCTGACGCTACTTTTTCTTAACTAGGTAAGCATCAAGCGACATCTTGGTGTGGTGCTCCATGATCGAAGGGATAATATTGGGCATCTCAGAAAATGGCCATGTGGGAATGTCCCTATATTTAGGTGATAGGGCTTTGTAGGAGGTTACCTCTTTTGGGGAGCATGCTTCCCTCACCAAGATCTCTTCAATAGTGCTAGGTTTGATTGAAATATTCACCTTTATGGTAGGTGAAATGTTTGACATGTTTACTTCCTTAAATGCATTAGCTTTTGGGATGGGATTTTTGACCCAATTGACCTTCCCTGATGGGAGAAAACATTTTGACTCAATGGTGCAAATATCATGAGTTTGTGCATTGTCGGGAATAAATTCTTTTTAGGTAGAAAAAATGAACGATGGTTAATGGGATCCCAACAAAATTTAGGTTCCATCATGGCTTCTAGAATATCTTGATCTAAGTGAAAATTATTATCTAGTGTTGACTCGGGTTGTGTTAGGTCTTGAGGTTAAGGTTCAAACCTGGTTGTGTTGGGTGGCAAGAAAGAATATGATTCGTTAGTTGAAGTCGCAAAACCAAGAAAGGTTGAAAAAGTGCGTATCAAATAGTTCTACATTGTCGGTAATGTTACCAATGGTGAGGTGTATTTTTTGACATCAACAGCAAAAAATGATGAGAAAACAACTTTATCCGAGTTGAAGGCCATTAGGTGAGAATCAACTAGGTCAATTGTGCCTAGAGTGGAAAGTAAGGCTTTCCATTGGGTTGGGCATGTTTGCAGGACCTATAATGCTGACATAGATGATGGTGATTGTGCTATGTCATCGACTATGTTGTAGTTATGAGAACATTCTGAGTTGTGTCTTGTGTGCCATAAAGGTCCTTTGACCATTTTAGGCATAGATTCTATATAAGATCGAGGGATGGTCAACAACCCTTTTGGTATCACTATAGCCAAGGTGGATGGATTGGGCTCTCGAGGAGCTTCATAAATTTGGTTTTGAATTTGTAGGAGGATATCTTCTTCTGTCTTGAAAATATCATGATTAGGATTGCAATGGGGTTTCCCTCGAGATGGATGAGGGTGGGGAGTTTGTTGTTATATGTTAATTACTCCTTAATGGGGGAAG
>APFE030908704.1:0-14077 GCA_000404065.3 Pinus taeda | reverse complement strand
TGTATGATAATACAATAGTGTGGGGTTTTTAGTTGAGGCTTTCCCCAAAGTATTTTCATGTGTATTGTGCCATTGATTCTTCTTCTTCTGGTTATATTGTTCAACTCGATATTTAAGCTTCCGCAAATTGATAGTAGAAGTAGGTTATAGTATTTTGCTTTGATTTATATTGCATTATCGGGTTGACCTACCATCAAATTTTCTACATGGTATCGGAGCTGTGAATAGTGTACTGAGAAGAGAATTCAAAGTTTGAAGTTCGGGGTTGCAGGTGCAAATCGAATTCATATCATACTTCAAGGTTGGCCAATGGCATTCTATGGCTTGGGACTCGAGTATGCCTTGGAAGGTAGCTCGAATTACATAGCATGGAAAGATAGAATGGAGGTTACATTAGAAGACAATGGCTTGAAGGAATTCATTAATCAAGAAATCCCAAAGCCAGCTTCAACTAATGCAAAAGAGTTGGTTGAGTGGAAGAAGTGTGTGGCGAAGGCGAGACATATCAACCTTGAGGGAATTCGAGACCATATTGTCTCGAGTCTCCATGGGAAGGATACTCCATTTCCAATGTGGAAGACACTGAAGGACCTCTACCAGAACAATAGTGACCAAAGGAAATTGATGCTCAAGGATAAGATTCGAAGAATCAAGATGGAGAAGGGAAATACTATTTCCACATATCTGAACAAGCTCACCACCTTCAGAGATGAGCTCGGCAGTGTGGGAATAACTACTATCGATGATGATATGGTGAGCCTCGCTCTCCTTGGCCTTCCAAAGAGTTGGAATAGCTACCAAGAATCTATGAATGGAAGGGAGAAAATGTTGGATTGGGAACGATTGTGGTCGAATCTTATGCAGGAGGAGATCAAGAGGAGCACACAAGATGGTTCTTGATCCATGAATGATGATGAAGAAAATCTGGCCTTAGCAAGTAAGGCAAGGAAAGGGAAGGGGAAGGCTTTCCATTTCAAATCGAATTCTTATCATGGAGGGAAGAAGGGTGACATGTCTAAATTAAGATGCTTTAATTGTCACAAGATGGGACATTATGCGACTAATTGTCCATCAAAGAAGTCCAAGAAGGGATCCTCGGAAGGATCGGGAGGTGAGGCATTAGCCTCTCAGTTCGAAATGGACTTTACCCTCATCGCATGCATGGTGTCATCGATGATGGGTTGTGTCTGGTATCTTGACAATGGAGCCTCATTCCACATGACCAGTGATAAAAAGTTATTCAGTGCCTTGGAGGAGAAAGACCTCAAGATGCACATAGAGACGGGTGACGATGGAAGGTATAGTGTTTCAGGAGTGGGCACGGTTTCTTTTCAGAGGGAGCATGGAGCTCCTCTCACCTTGATAGATGTGATGTATGTGCCTAGACCGAAGAAGAACTTGGTATCGGTCGTGATGTTGTCTTCAGTAAAGGAAAGGCGTTCCTAAGACACATAGCCATGGGTGAAACCAAGAGGATAGGGATTCTGGTGAAGAATCTCTATAAACTAGAGGTAGATGATTGTGCAACATTGAGTACAAAAGCAAAATTGGTGCAAAGCTAAGACATTGGCGAGTTGTGGCACAGGCGATTGGGCCATTTGCATCATGGGGCTTTGAAGATAATGCAACAGATATCTACAGGACTTCCTAAAGGTAAACTTGAGCAAGTTGACACATGCAAAGGTTGTACCTTGGGAAATTACACCAAGTCTTCCTTTCATGATTGAGACAGTCGAGCAGAGGCTATCTTAGAGCGAGTTCATACTGATTTGTGTGGACCATTCTTGATGGCATCCACAACAAAGCAAAGGTATTTTGTGATTTTCAATGATGACTATTCTCGTAAATGCTGGATTTATTTCATGCAGAAGAAGGACGAAACTTTCACAAAGTTTTGTGAGTTCAAAGCTTTGGTTGAGAAAGAGTCAGGGAAGAAGATCAAGGCCTTGAGAAGCGACAATGGTGGAGAATATGTCTTTGAAGAGTTTAAGGACTTCTATGCAGTGGAAGGAATTAAACGAGAGTTGACAACACCTCATAACCCACAACAGAATGGGGTGGCCGAGAGGAAGAATAGAACTATTGTAGGGGCAGCACGGGCAATGTTGCATGATCAAGGCCTACCACTTCACTTGTGGGCTAAGGCACGCAACACAACGATCTATTTGAAGAATAGAAGCCTGCATCGCATACTTGGGATGAAGACACCAGAGGAAGCTTTCTTCAGTAAGAGACTAGATGTGGGTCACTTCAAGATCTTTGGCTCATCAATATATTGCCATGTGACAAAGGACGCATAGAAGAAGTTAAGTCAACAACAGAGTTGGGGATATTTGTGGGGTACACTGATACACCTCACAACTATCGGGTGTACTTGCCTACCAGTTGGAGGAAAGTGGTTCACAGAGATCTCAAGTTTGATGAGCAGAAGGCCACACGAGTTTCCCTTGAGAGGGAGCTCCAACTACAGGCTGGGGAGGAACTATTGGTTCCTAAGGAGGAGGAGCCTCATACTAATGCGGAGTAGAGACATGCAGAGGTTACAGGAGTGGAGACATCCACTTAAGAAGAGTCTTCCAGAGATGGACGGAAGCGCACAAGAGAAGCTGACAGATTGTTGGAGGATGCGAGAGAGAATGTGGGAGCACCATGTTCTCAGCACAGACAGAGGAGGTCACCTAAGAGGTACATTGGATACATGGCCCTTGATGGGGAATGTGTTGAGACAGAGCCATCTTCCTTTGAGAAAGTAGTGCAACAACTGATTTGGGTTGATGCTATGGTGGATGAGTATGACTCCACAGTTCGTAATAGTGTTTGGGACATGGTTCCGAGACTGGAGAACAAGTTAGTTGTGAGTTCCTGTTAGCTTTACAAGGTAAAGTAAGCTGTTTATGGTAGTGTGGAGAAGCACGAGGCAAGATTTGTTACCCGTGGCTTTTCATAGGTCGAGAGGATCATGTTGTCGTAGTATATTTCGACAGAGGAGAAAGATGTTGACATTTTGACAAAGGCATTGTTGAAGCGTAAATTCGAGTTCCATAGAGACAGGATCAGGGTGGCAGATAATCCCTTTTTTGTTGAGAGGGAGTGTTGAAATATGACAATAAGAATATTCCAATTTAATTTGTCCTTGAATTAAATTGTGAATTAAAATCGAATTCAGTCTTAACAACTACTTAGAAATAATTAATTAATTAATTTTAAATTAATTAGTTGGAGAAATTCAAGTTAGAAGTCTTTCTGAAGTCATGCAAGAGTTATCCCTTAAATTAAGGAGATAAGATTGAGTTATATTTGAGTTGTAATTAGTTGACTCAGTTTACTGAGTTAATTCCAGTTAAATTAGTTCCAAACTGTTTGAGGAACTAATAGTGAGTTAACAACCAATTGATGCATTAATGCACTCAACTAGTGCTACTCCAATTAAATGAAGATTCCCTCATCACAAACTCATGCATGTCTATTTTGAGAAAGACCCAGTTGAGATAAATGTTCAAGGACAATATACTATCAGTTGCATGTGTTTTCTCATGGAGAAAACTCATGCATGTAGTCAAGGATAAATCCTTGAGGATTGCACAGTTTTGAAGTAGGGTTTTCCACTTGGTAACTGGGAATTATCCACAAGGAACAACACAAGGAAATAGGAGCTTGGAGGGCAGAGAGGAAGGATGGAGAAAAGCCAAGATTGTCTGTGAGCATCTGTGAGGATTGTACTGAGAGCTGGCTAGCTGTGAGAGCTAAGGCTTTGTATAATTCCTATGTATTTCCACCATGTATGATAAGACAACAGTGTGGGGTTTTTAACTGAAACTTTCCCCAAAGTATCTTCATGTGTATTGTGCCATTGATTCTTCTTCTTCTGGTTATATTATTCAGCTCGATCTTTAAGCTTTCGCAAATTGAGAGTAGAAGTAGGTTATAGTATTCTGCTTTGATTTATATTGCATTATCGGGTTAACCTACCATCAGATTTTCCACACTCAAGAAAGAAAACCCTCACACAATTGTTAATCCTATTCTAGCGAATTTGCCCAAGAGAAGGAAGGCCTTCATACCTGCATGTTTTGCGATGGGGAAACCCGGGTCTTCTAAGGGTCTGGCACTCACGCCCATCCTCTAGTGGGTCAAAACCCTACGTCAAACACTGTAATAAGATTTACAACAGGAATACGAAGAAACATGGTTGAATAACTCAGATAATATAAGCAAGATAAACCTTGACCATTTATCAACATACCCGAGAAAAGAAGTTGTAACAGTGGTTCTCAGCGACATAAGCTCCGGGTACCACTGTAGATGCAATGCCTGAAGAAAAGATGGGTTAATGTTAATACCTTCAACCAAGAATCATATGTAAAACTGTTAATTTAGAGAATGAACTTAACCAGAAAAGAAACAATCAATGTAACCCTTGTTTAATATGTTACTTGAAGAGAACAAATGACCTTGGGACGTCAACGTGCAACTCCCAGGTGAGCCAATCAGTAAGTTGGAACTCCAGGCAGGCCCTTCATGACATGTAGCAAACGAAGAAGAGACGGCCTGAGTGAGGTTATCATAGAACTTACCAGGATTTTCCCAGGCTACAGCTCCAAGAGCCACACCAAGCAGAATGATTGCAGAATAGAGACAAGGCGCCAAATCGTAAGGGTCAACCCTCGAGATCCGGTGAAGCATCGACCTCAACGCCTCCATCGAACGGTAGCTCCGGCAACAGATGGCACACGATTAGGATGAGACATGGCAGCTGGCGGCCATCCAACCGTGAACCAACTAGACATGGTCGAGGATTGTCAATGCAATGTTGTGTTTAATTTGATTTAATAACTAGAACTTTAATTTCCATGTACAACCCCGTTAGCAATTTAATTAAATGGGTGATATAAAATTTAGTGAGTACAACCGTAATCCATGGCATGGATATCTCCTGTACTTCCGTAATTATGTTTTGCACTTTAATCAATTATAATACAGAAGTTCAGTTATATTTAATCCTTGAGTCATGGTAAATATATATTTTTTTTAGATGGTTACTATGCATTATAATGTTTTTACGAATAGGTGTTACACAACCATAGTGATATAAAACTCCTACTACGAGTGTAAGTCGTGGGCCATTCAATTCAGAGTTCATACAAAATTATTTGGGATGCTTATGCAATCATGTTTGACCCTAACAAGAGTAGTCCATTCTAGTTCATTTCTAGATATAGAATTTCATTCACAAACTTTCAGGTATCGAGAGCAATTTCAAAACCCTAGTATTAGCAGAGTAAAATCTTCATGGCACCTTTGAAAAAGCAAGGGGATAATGTTAGGTCGGAACTTGGTTAAGAAACCATAGAACCCTTGAATTAAACAAAGGAGGCCACAATGTCGGGTCTTACTTGCAACGGGCAGAGACAAACAAACACAAAGAAGATCGTTAGGGTAAATAATTGTGTGTTATATTCTATTAAAATAGTCATACATGTCAACAACAGGGAAATCAGGAGTCAAACCCTAACCTGAGTTTAGGCCCAAAGGTGCTTTGCTAGACACTCTTGTCCATGAAGACATAAAACAAAAGTGTTATGTGGAAGAAATAGAAATCCTGGAATTTTCGGACTATAATTACCAAAGACATCAAACATCTTCTTACTTGGGCAAGGCTGTCAACAAAAATTAGGCCCATGACTTCTCAAGTAGAAGAGGCCCTCGCCAAATTCCCCATGGCACAGTTGAGAGCCAATCGAGAGCCTAACAACCATAAAACAAAAGAAACAAATTTATTTACACCTTCGCAACCAATAAATGTATAAGGTAGAAAGAACAATTAAAGGTCACCTCTCCTAACGAATTGCTAGTACTCGAGGAGAAGGAGGCAATACAGTAGGGGCACAACGCTTCTTAAAAAAAAAAGAGTACCTGCATGTAGGCTTAAACAATAGAGGTTTCAACCAATACTTATATAACACTCACAAGAGGTGAATGACTAACTAACTTACAGGCGCATAATTTCTACCGATAGGCAACAAATGTTTAATACAGGAACCCTTACCTCTGGCAACAGTAGCTAAGTGGAACAACACAATCCACTCATGATAAACCAGTCCAGTTACTAGCAAAAAATAAAATCAATGAATTTGTATGAGAGTTGCGGAGCCTCGCCAGAGCAAGAGCGAAGTGACATGAGATCAGTTTGGGCATGATGGAGGAGGGTTAGTTACATAAACTAACCCAAACCATCCCCACTGTCGAGGGTGATCTTGATATGGATGTGTAATGGCTCAGTGGATGCATTGATGGGCACATCTCGAGAAGGAAGAAACCTCGATGCACGACAACTCAACTTCTCAAATGATCGGAAGTGAACAATCTAGGTACTCGCGAAGTTACAAAACTGCTAACGCCATGTATTGAGATTTGGAGCCTTGATGGAGGTAGCGGGTTAATGTCACCATAAAAAAATAAAAAAAATAGTTAATTAATTTTTTAAGTACAAATTAATGATAAACATATTCTGTAATTCACTACTACAATAATGACTTAATAAATTATTGATTTGGATTTATTATTTTATATTTTTCATTATTTTAATTAATAATATTATTTTTGTATATAATTCTTCATTTTATAAATTATTATAATATTTGATTGAGATGGTGTTGGTGGTTAACATCCACTGAGACAAATTGTCTATCTGACTATAATTTTCTTAGTTTTAATTATTTGGCTCCTCGTCTTTCTTGGCGAGAATGGTGTTGTAGCTTTCTTTTTTTTCTCTATGGTCTTCCAACTTCCTTTATCTTGCATCTCCTTCATCTCTTTTGGTTCTTGGGACATTGGTGTCTTAGCTTCGCGATCTATTGTGTTCATCTTTTTGAAAATAATCAGAGAAGAAATTTGGTCTAGGAGATCTGCTTTGCTATATATTTTCATATTAAATTTGACACTTAAATGTTTAAACTCATTTACATCACTATAATATTTCTTTTATTTTAAATTATAAAATCCCTCTCAATATAATTAATATATATTATTTTATCAAAAATTACATATAATTTATATATTCATGTAAATATTTATATTAAAAAGTAAAATCACGGGATATGTCACTCCCTAGTGTTAAACCGTAACACTTTATATTAACCCCGATTAGCTATGCAAATTATTTTATATGAAATTAAATTAGGATGAGGAGAACCTTAAAAACGTGGTCTAACTTACACTAATTATAAACAAAGAAAGGTTGGTATTGTAGCAACCTCCAGATTTAGCCACAAAGAGACAAACATCATCATTATTATAATGTATATACTCTTCATTTTATTGCGTGTGCTAGTGAATGCAATAATACTATGTGGATATTGGAGAATATATTGATATTCTTTAGGTTGGAGACTATATTAATATATGTTTGTTGTTGGAGATATATGATAAATTTTTAATTTAATTTTATTTATTTAGAATTGAAATTATATAAAAATAAATAAAATAAAAGGCAATAATACTATGTGGATGTTGAGAATACATCGATATTTTTAGGTTGGAGATTATATTAATATATGTTTGTTGTTGGAGATTGTATGAGAAATTTTTATTTAATTTAATTTTATTAAAGAATTGAAAAGTTATATAAAATAAATAAATAAAATTTAAATGTTTTGGGGTAATATTTGGTTATATATATTAAGTTTGTTTTTTTTCAAAATTATTATAAGGAGAATTGGTAAATAGTCAAGATTATTGGGATAAATTTAGGGTTTAAATTTGATTGATTGTTAATATAAATTTTAAGTTAGTGCCAATAGTGTGTAATTCACTGCTTAGAAGGAAATTTATGACCTTGTAAGGGTTGAGACGTTTAGTGACACTCCCACAGGGAAGGTCCCACTCTTGTGGATGTCTACCTTTTAGCCTTATCATAATGGGTCAAATTTCTCATTAGGGATTGGAACCTGAGTGGGAAAAGTGCAAGATCTGCCTCCCAACCATTCAAACCATTGCCCCTAGATTGTATAAGGTAAATTTTATTATAAAGTACATGACCTCAATAGAGGTAGCCTCAATGATGACCACAAGGGATATTGGCTCCTTATGAATACTATATTGGTTGAAACCACTTGTTGGTCTTGCATTAAGATCTAAAACTACTTCCAATTGGTTAAGATCCCATTTTCCTTAGACGCGAGGAAACATGTTGATGACCAAGCCCTAGAGGCATCTAGGAGGAGGGGATGTTTGTCTTCTTATGGAACACAGGTGGGCCATTTTAGGTGGTATGGTTTTTCTTGAATAATGGTAATGTTTTAACATGCATTCACGGATAACAGTAAAAAATCACTATCCTTATTGCTCATTAACATTTAAGTTATGATAATTGTTTTTGCATTGAAAAGAAAATTTAGAAATGATCCAAAAATCATCCTTCATAATTTATTTATAGATATTAGTTAATAGCTTTTAGGTGATTGAGTGGTTCCCAAGAGATGGCAAGGGTGTCTCAATCTGTGGTAGATCCACTATTGTCGAAGTTGTTGTATTTGTTGGACTTGAAACCTCTAGCCAGTCACTAGGAAGCAACCTTTAGCCATAACCCTTTCTACAGGGAGGACCATCACACATGAAATATCACACCATCCACCTCACCTCTAGCAAGCAGATCCATTCAACTAATATCCTTGCCCGATGCGGACAAGCAGGTGAGTGTGGTTCCTTCTTCTTTCCTGTCATCCTTCTTCTTTCCCGTCATCAAGTAAGCATAATGAAGCTCAAGGGTTATTATTAATCTTTCAATTATAAGCAAATAATCAATACTTTTTTCTCTCTAACTAAGCACCTCACTTTCCACCCCGAAGGTAAGGGTAAAATATTATTTAGAGTTCAAGGTCATTCAACAACAAGACTCGAATAAATTACAACAATATACTCAATATGAGCTCAACCTATCACTTGTGAGATTTGAATCTAAGCCGGGAGGATAATAGTTATTCCTCCCAATCACTTTAGATAAACCCATTTGACAAGTAATCAATATATATATGGTATTAGGTGATAAATTAGTTTTGTAAAATTTCAATTGATATATATATGTGTGTGTGCATTAATATGTTGCTAATTTTATTTAATTGAACAAGGCATTCTCTCTCTCTCTCTCTCTCTCTCTCTCTCTCTCTCTCTCTCTCTATATATATATTTATGAAATGTATTTGATTATAATTATTAATTATAGTGTAAGGTTAAACATTTTACTATTAATTTCTCATCATTAAATTTTTATGAGATAATTCTTATTAAAATTATAATTTTGGACGGGTGGTAGGTGTTAGGGGAGGTGATCTTTTGCCCCTAAGGAAACATAGAAGTGTCTTATGCTTCGGATATGGGATCCCTATCTAATATCCTTGTGAAAGCATATGCTCTCCACCAAGGATTCATGATAGTACGTGCTCAAATATCCTCTTTCTAAATGTGATAGGTGATTCAAAACCCATCATTCTTTATTTAGTAGAGAATTTCCTCCCTCATGACATAAGATTGAAGCAAAGGATTAAAGATATTATTTCCCTTTTTACTACTGCAAATCTTTATCATGCATTAAGAGTTAATAACTCATAAGTTGATGCTATGGTCAATCAATGAGTGCAATTGTAATTAGGAGACCTCAAGGTCAATGGGCATGTTTCATATTACCCCTTACCTTAATAAGGTTCTTATGCATTATAAAAATTTAGACTTTTTAAAGGCCCTTTGTTCCCCTCCAATTATGTACACATTGTAGGTGACCAACATGATGGACATGCAGGCATTTTCATTAATTTAAAAGTTTTCTCAAGGGTTCTTCATTCCTCTACCTTTGATGATAGTATGATTCATCCTATAGCAATCATTCTAATTATTGGTTACCCCATGACCATCCCATGCCAAATATTACTTCTTCTAGAGAACGAGATGTAGGAATCCTTGATAAATTTGCAGTTATGTAAGGGAAAGAAACAATACAAGTACTATCTTTTGTCACCTTTCGATCATCTGAGTTGGCTATTGCAAGAGAGAACTCTTGTCATCTATGTGAGTATGATGAAAGGTAGTTATGGCTAAATTATGAAGGTGGTTGGGTTACTATTAAATCACTCATACAGAGTCCCTCAAGGTGATGGTATTGATTTGTGGCCATCCAATTTAAAATTTAGCAAAGTAGATTGTGGGAAGTGGATTAACTAGCTTGCATTGCCTTTCGATCAATCTCCATTTCCCCTGGGATGGATTATGGTGGGTTTGTACTCTGATGAGGTGAATTGGCTTGAGGTGATGAATAAGCGTCATTTGAATTTTGAGGAGTAGCATTTTAGGGCCATGAATATTTTGGATAATCATGGTTTGGAAACTTTTATATGTATTGCAATGGATCATCAACATGTGTGGCCAGGGATTTCTAATTTAATTATGGAAGCAACTCTATTTTTTGAGCCCTTTTCGACCTGGAATTTATACTTTCTCAGGGATGGGAACTGTCACACTTATGGTTCATGCCTAGGGGTGTCTTGTTTCATTATAAATATGATGGCCATTGGATATATAAGCCACACTTTATCTTCTTGATATGTTGTCATGCTTCCATTTCTATGTGCGCTCAATCAATAAAATGTTGGAGAAGTCAAACAAAGTAAACTTCATTCAAGGGCCATGAAATGGAATAATTGTTTTGGCTACTTAGGTCATTTCCTCTATGCTTAATCTTAAGTGATTTCTCTTTCAATTTTGTCATTTGTTTTCCAATATATTTTCTTTAGTTTGATGGATATTTGAAGTTTAATTTCTTAGCACGAAGTCAACTTTCCTTCCTAGTATTATCTGATCATATCGTTCCTTTGTGCCTTGTTATTCGTCAAGTGATTTTCTAGTGGATATTGACTTGTATGTTAGTCTTTGGATGCAAGTAAGGAATTGTTGTGAATTTTATAGTGCCTTGGGGTTTTAATCTTCAGTTAGGGACTTTCTTGAATTCAGTGGTCAAAGCTCTACTTAGTCCTGAAAATTTGCCTTTGAATTTCACTCATATTCTTCATTGTTCACTGGGCCTCCTTTCTATCATTGGGGGTGTAAAACAATTTGAATATAGAAAATGCAAGAAGCAATTATCACCCTTCAGTTGAATCATAACCAAATGGTTTCCAACATAACATCCTCCATAGAAATTTTAATTGAGCATCACACCCTTCAGGTATTAGAAGATGAAATCTCTACTATCTATTAAAAAATGGGGGAAACCTAAGTGACTTTAGGCCAAATGCACTCAATTCTCTCTCCAGACAATACATCAGCTAGTTCACATCTTATGCTTGGTCCAAATTTAAATGAATTAATTCAGGATATCGAAATGGGCTAAGCTCACGATGTTTTGTCTTTTTTAGCTACTTACGTTTTAGGGAGTTTAGAGTATAGATTTTTGGGTGTCTTTTGGAAATTTTTTACTTTTGGATGTTGCAATTTAGTAGTTTGGTATAGTTCGCATTTACAATTATAGTTTGAAGTGAAGCTCTTTCTTATCCATGCCAACTAGGATTCTATATTTTATAGTTTGATATTTGATGTACTTTTTGTGCTCCAATCACATATTTTACTTAATGTAAATGTCTCATTCTAGTTAAAAAGAAAGAAAATATATAATTTTGGACAAGTGTTAGAGGGAACTATCTTTAGCCCCAAAGAACAAGTTGAAATTTCAATTGCACAAGGCCTAGGTAATATGTCAAACAATTTGGTTGAAGCCTATGGGATATTCCAAGGTCTTATTCAAGCCTCTTCACTTAATTGCAAGAAAACGATGTCGTAGGTAACTCTCTTCTATTAACTCAACACCTTAGAGTTGGTGTTTCTCTTAATGATCTAAGATTGAGCCTTTTACTAAAATGAATCAAATCCTCTCCACATAAATGGGATAGTGTTGAAGTTTACCATGTCCTTCACATAAACAATTCAATTATAGATATGCATGCTAACCATGGAACAACTTTGAACAAAGTAATCCTAAAGGTAAATAAAGTGATCTCTTATATTTATATTCCATAATATTACACACTCATATCACAAGTGTCACTCACTCTTCAACCTCATGGTTGTGTGGAGGAAAACTATGTTGGGTAAATGGTATGGCACATGGTTATCAAGTTGGCATTGGTGGGGATTGTGCATCAACAATTTTGTGGTCTCCTAGAGGCTTTCATATGTAATATATGAATATGAAAGTCAAGTTTATGATATTTTGCATGCACATTTTGGAAATTGTACTCACATAAACATTATATGATTATAGGCCATAATGTAAGAGTCATTTTTATCTTATAGATAGACCTCATAGCAGTTAGAAAATATATAGGTCTTAGCATGATCGCTCATGCATTGTGATATATAATTACATCCCCAAATATAAATTTATAATATAAAATGTATTCCATTAAAATTATAAACAAATTTATAATTATAGAATAATGAAAATATTGGTTTCAATACATAAATAATTTTGAGATTCTCAAATATCCCTATTATAATTATTCATACTATATTCACATTTTAAATTAAGATTCTAATTTAAATTGAATCCTAACATATTTAAAGTAAAAAATTACCAATTTTCCTTTCAATTATTTTGAGTGACTAAAAGAACCTTTTCATCATCATCACCATCATCATATGTGTGTGTTCATTTTGTTTTTATTTTTTTGTCTATCCCCCACCGCGAGTGCGTAGATCCGATGTCGGCCGACAAGTGTACAAGGTCAAGGGAGGACACAAGACACATGGTGAAGCAATTAAAATCTTGACACATGGACACTCATCTCAAAATGATTTTCACACTGGTAAATTGTGGGAGATTGTACTCTAAAGGTTAGTTCACTTTTGGAAACATGATGGAGGTTCATCATAGGCTCATAATGGTTCATAATGGCTCATCAAAGATCCATAATGGTTCATCATTGACTCAACTCACGTAGGACAGGGATGGCATTGGGTTGAGTTGATGTCCCTCCTCACGCCATCTTAACTCTTTAAACCTTCGTAGCTCAACAAACGTCCAAAGCTACAGTGAGTATGGTAGTGATCACAGGTAGAAGAAATGCCTTTTATGATAATTATCTCCTCCTAGTGTAAAATTGATCCATTTGAAAACCTGCTCTAGTTGTCTCGTTAATGGAGTACCTTCATAGCAGTGGGCATTGTGCTTAGACCTTCCAGGCCTCAATTTGTAGGGTGGTCAAGGTTTTTGCAGTGGCCTCCTGGCCTTATAATATTTATCTCATAGTCCACTCGGCTTCTTGGCTTCATAATTGTTTGCAAGTAGAGGAAATTTCTAGAAATTTAGTACAGGGATATCAGGTATGACCGCGTGGCCATGGCTCAGGGCTCATGGGTGAATGATTCAGGGGTTTGTACTCTATAGGTGACCATTCTTCTTCCTACTCACCACAGAGCCCGATCGGTCATCCAATTTGCTCCAAGATTGACAATTCAACCACTCTTGACCCATATAATTATATTCCACCACCAGTGGAATTCTCATCGACGTTGGTAGAAAGCAAGGGACTTGGCTACATTTCCTCTTGTAGAGGTCTTGAAATTTGGGCCTTCCTTTGCTTGAACTACTTTGGAGTGTTTAATTGTTGATTCAAGGGCGTCAAGGGAAGGCTCAATTGCAGAATCCACAATTCAAAAGTGGCACCCACCTTTTCATGTTAGGATTGCTAGCGCCCAAGCAAAAAGATAGTTGGGAAGGTCGCTCTTGACAGGAAGGTGAGCCAAGCTAGTTAACTCCTCTCAGGTGCCCATCATAAATGTGGTCTAAGGTTTCACTAAGGTTTCTATTATGTAGAAAAAATACATGGAAGTGCCCTCTCAATTTTTTCAAATTCAAGCAAGGCCATCAAAGGGAAGTCCTCCTTCTTGTAATCAATATTTTTGTAGCTCTGGCCTAAATTGTTAATATTTTTTACAAGATATATTAGTAAAGAAAAACTTGTGTAATCTTACAAAGCTCAATATGTGTTATTGGCTTGGATTCCCAATAGGGTGGCCCATCACACCAAAAAAA
>APFE030908702.1:0-14509 GCA_000404065.3 Pinus taeda | reverse complement strand
AATAGCCATGATAACCAAAATTTGTTCCATTGCCTTTCCCTATAGGATTTTAATCAACCAGTAAAGGGAGAGGGTTTTCTTCAATTGAGTGATTTTTCCTCTTGTATTTCCAGGACATACAACGATGACTCTGTAATCCTCTAGTTTCGTATCCGTCTCTCTCCTGCTTCACTTCTTCTTCCCAATCTTCTAACAACTCACGAATTTCTTCTTTGGTTCCCTCTCAGTAGGCGATTGTCACTTCACTAATTAACCTTTCAACAGACTTCCTACCTCTTCAGCCATATTATGGTCTCGGTCCCATGTCTTGCCTAGTCGCATGAGGCTTCTTGCTACGACCTTACAATTTTGCACGACGTACCATGGTCTCTTTGGTCCAATCCTATACAATGCAAAAAAACTAAAGTCTATTTACATTTCAACGTATTACAACAAGGTGCATGCACACAGGTGGTAGGATTGCATCACTCCGATGCGCCAGTAGCATACCCCCTATCCATTGTAATTCCCTTCCCAAGGTCTACAGCAGAGGCTTCACTTCGCCACTGACACCCCCTCTTAGTAGTAGTCCAACATGCTTTGTCTCTGTAGTCCTAGGTTGAAAGGTGCATCTGCCTAAAGGCTATGGGCCTACCTATCTAGCATACCATTTTCTATCCACCCAGTACGCGAAAGGAGGACCTAACCAAGGCATCCATCCATCCCTAAGCCCCATGACACTACCATCATCATCCCGCATTCCATAGCCAATATTAATTTCATGCCAGATTTCTTGCCCGGAGTAGTTCTCATCCTTCTCCCACATTCCTGGGGTTCTACAGAACCCCCTTCAACTCTGCATGGATAGAATGCAGAGGTTACATCATAAAATGTAGATGAATTGGCCAACGCTAACCTCATGGCCCAACCCCCCAGTTGTTCCAGCTGTTGGGTGTGGAGCCTGATTATCTTCTGTATTCAAAGGTATCGTTGCATTGGACCCCAGTTCATAATGGGGTGGCAGTGTCGCCCGTAACATATTCGTTGCAGGGGGGATCTAGGGGGGGCGGATGCGACCTTTGGGAGTCCCCCTTGCTAGGGGATCGGGTGCAGCGCCCCCAAAGCTAAGAATACATATAAAATTGCCTTGGAAAATGTTTGAATTTCGTAGTCAATCTGAGTTGTTCATTAGGAAGAGATCTAGCGGTAGAAGTTATGTTTAATTTAGGTTTTTTTGTCCTCGAAGGCAACCCCTCACTATATATGAGGGAATTGTATTGCGTCTATGTAGATATGCATTCTGAGTGAGGAAGAGAGGGGAGATTGAGAGAGAAGAGGGAATTAGAGTGGATTTGTTGTAGGTTGTATCTCTTCAGTTTGCTGGATAATATAAAAGGAAGGACTGGTTGTTTCTCCATGGACATAGCCCAAACTAAATGAGCCACATTTATTTGTGTCTCTCTTGTTTTATGCATTTTCTGTGTTTATATTTATGCAATATTTTATGTGTTTAATTACTCTGTAATATATAATTTTCTAACACCAGCGACACACCTACATACTTCAACACTAGGCCATCTACCCAGTGCCATAAAAAATCCCATACAGGAAAGTAGAATCACAAAGAAGAGTGAGATGTAAAGGGTGCTTATCGGTTGCCAAAGAAAAAAGAAGAAGCAGACATATGCCACCAACGTGCACCCCCTAGTGCCCCTTAATTTTATAGTCCTCCCCCATAATTGCTTCCCTTTCCCTCAAACGAAACCCGAAGCAGGTCAACATTATGAGAGTGAAGAGATAATTGATAACATACTTGTAATCCTTTGCGTGGAGTCGATGGAAGTTTTGTTACTCGTAGCGCCACAAAACCATCCCCCCATACCAGCCTCCTTGCCCACAATCGCTCTGATAATCACCAAAATTCTCTCCAAAGCAAATACAAAATCCAACACATCCCTTCCTCGTGCTACCACCTTTCCCATATGCAGTGATTATCATCATGCAAGGGGCCACCACACCCATCGCCTTGAGTGTGTGGGGGGCAATGGTTATGTACGTTGCAGTAATCACCATTAACCCTAAATAAAAGTGGTAATGTATCGGCTCGCACCCCAATCAGGGCAACATTAAATGAAATATAATTTAATTTTTATTTTTTTGTTATTTTTTATATACTTATGTTTTACTTTTTTCCTTTACAATTTATTAATATCTTAAAAATTGAAAGACACTTAGATATGCAACAATGACTCATATTTTATTTTAAAGAATTTTTTCCCAAATTTAAAATTCCTTTCTAATAAATGAAAAGAAAACCATTTAAATTCAAATATACCGTCAAAAAATAAGGCAGATGAAACTAATACTTATCTCAAATATATAATTTTTATGTTATTCCAAATTATAATTATAGATATATATAGTATATAAATTATAATAATATATATATATATATATAATATATAAATAATATATCTTCCCTTATAGAAAAGTAACTATTAAAATTTATTGTGATATAGGAAAGGTGTAAAAGTTTACAACATTAGAATGGTCCTTTTTCTATGTATAACTCAACTACCATGCTTTCAAGGTGTTACTACATTCTAGATATGGAAAAAGGGGATTTTATTGTTACATTATTTAAATTTTAGGGTGATATTATTAGAGAAATTGAAGAGGGATACACATTTTTATTTTCATTTTATGTGCATTGAATAAGGAAGGATATATAGGTGAAAAATTGGCTTTAAGAGTTTTATTTATTATTTTGGAAATGATTTTTTTCATATCATTGAAGTATCTTGTAATTTTTGTTAAGAATTAGTAGAGAGTCTTCATTTTGGAGTGTGTAGTTAACTTTGTATCAACATATACTTTATGTGAAATAATTTGATTCTAGCAAATGCGTGTCATCTATGACAACTTCTCATTTTCTTGAATTCATTTAAGCAAATACAATTAGAATTGATTTTTTTAAGAAGATCTAAATTTCTCTCAGTGATTCAAGAAGATTCGAGAGCTTTAGTGGGCAATACCACATCATTTTATTTAGTTCATTATGACAAGTAGCGTTATCAAATATTTGTGAGAATTATCATGAAGAAATCCATTTTCATTCTCCTAAATTCTTTGAATTCTATTGTTTGCTTTAGGAATGAACACCTAGCCAAAGTGGCTAATGTCAATTTCCTCTAATGTCTGAAATCCTAGAATATGAGAGATGTAGTTATGGAATCTATAAGGTCTCTAATATTTGTTTAGCTTTGTGATTATGTGGGTGGGAGGATGGTTTTGGGTTATGTCTTATATCATTAGGGATTTATTCCGTATTGTGCTAAACTCGTATATTGTTAAGAAAGTGGATGAAATGTCAATTTCGAAGATCAAGTAGTGGAAGGTAATAATTCATTTTATTACGAAAGTGGATGAAATGTCAATTTTGAAGGTCAAGTAGTGGAAGGTAATAATTCATTTTATTACTTAACTTTGATGTAGCAATATGTAGCTTTAGTGAATTTTGGTTGTGATTGGTAATTATATATATATATATATATATTAACTAGACTAGGAACCATGTGATCTTTTTGTTTTATAAAGTATCTTTTCTTGTACAATTTTATTCATGATGATTATCATATGATATTTGAGGATTGCATCTAAAATTCTAGTTTGATTGAAGATCTCTAATAGAACTCTTTCTTTTGATTCTCTGATTGTTTAATGATATTAGAAACACTTTGGCCATGTTTTAAAATATCATGTAATAGATTCATTATGAATTGTTCATGTATTCAACCATTTATGTCAATATTAACTTTTGTACAAGTCTTGCAAACTAAATATTGTTGGAACATGAACATTTTATATAAATTTATTGCTTAGATCATGAAAAACTATTTTTAATAATTAACATTATCATTATCATTAAATAAGTCACCACTTATAAGAAATATATGTTAACATTATAAATCATCCTAGAAAAAAAGAAAATGAATAACCTTTTAAACATAAAAATTGACAACCATTATAATCTTTCATTAAATATTATATTATATATAGATTTATATGATTTCCCCTTTAATGTTTTTATAAAATTTGTCTTAATAAATATCCTACGAAAAATTAAAAATAAAAATGAATTATAAATTCTAATTTCAGTTTTTTTTGTTTTCTATCAAATGATTACAACTATATCTTATATATGTCCATTTTAATAAGAATAAAAATAGTGAAATTTTTTAAATAATCAAATAAAAATTTTTTAATATTTTTAAATTTTAAATATATGAAATGTTATAAATTATTAATATATTTATATATATTTAAATAAATTAAAAATTATAATATAATTATATTTTAAAATAAAATAAAATATATATATTATTATATATATATTATATATATATAACCAACAAATATTATTATGTTATTTAAAAAGAATCTCAATTCGATTTGTGCAGTTCATCCACGAGGAATGCGATTAATTAAAATATAAAATGAAAACAACACCCTCTTCTGACCTTGCTACATGAAAGCACGTGGGATCTTTCTCCCTTATGTCTCGAGCTCCTGGCTGAAGGGCATAAGGGTGTAAGACGTGTTACGGATTACTTTGTGTGTGCCCCATTTTCCGGCGATACATAATTGTAGTGGTTTATAATGTGATTTTTTAAAGTTTTTTTTGGTGGGTTTTCCCAGCAGTAATTTATTGGAATTTAGTTGCTGCACAATCAAAGTGTTCCAGGGCTTTTTCGGTTTTTCAGGGTGCTGAATCCAAATATGCAATTGAAAAACCATTTTAACTACAATAAATCAAGATTTAACCTTAATTTCTTCTGCGGGATTCGAATCTCCAAAAAATCACATTATAAACCACTCTACATAATTTGCTCATCAACATTAACTTCATATAAACGTAGAGAAAAGATCGGCCAGAAAAGCCATATCAGCATGTTTAACGAATCTGCAGTAGGGATAAGGGTGGCCGGTTGAGACACCGCGTGATTTCAAAGTGATCAAATTTATGCTATTTTTAATTTCAATTTCAAACACAGACAGTTGTATGGATATCATATAAGATGCACGTTGACCATTATGATTCTATTGAACATGGATTTGTCTACATTTTTATATTATACAAAAATATAGTCGAAGTTTACTCATCACTGAATTTATGCAAAATATTATTTGAAGGTAAAAGATTTCGTTTGCTATGTACCCTGACCAAAAAAAACACCATAAATTATACGTGTACAAAATCCTGTATATAAAAAAGTTTATGCTCATAATCCCTTGGATGCAATCGAAGGTTACAGGTACGCAGATCATAACCCTTTCTTATTTTATTATAGATAATGCGTTACATGTGACGAAGTTCGGACATGACGTGGTTACGTTTATAGATATATGTTTAACAGTATAAATTTGGATTGGAGAGGAGATACTGCTCGATCTTCTTGAACATGACATTGTTATGTTCCCTTACCTCCTCGGCTCTGCCTTCATCAAGCTGAGCACCAGGAAGGGTTTCGTAATTGCAGATCCAGATAACCACACATCCCCCTTCTTTCCTGGGTACGAATTTGAGTTCAAAATTCAAGGCACTTAGCTTCTTCCCCAGCGGCCCTCCATCGATTGTTGTATATTTGTACAGCAATTTTTCCTCGTCAATTTCATCCACTCGCTCCTTGGCATAGCTGAAATCCTTGTTAGCTGCGATACAAAAACAGAAAACATTATAAGTGCCCCTTAAATACTAATACCTATCAGCATTTGTATCTCATACCGAGCCGATTCAAATAAGAAAACAACTAGAAAAGTAAGTCTATTACTGATTTTTGGAAAATTGGTGTTAAATTCGAAGGTAATACCAGAGGTGAAATTGAACTGCTTGATAGTGCCGATGCCTCCATCTCCTTGAAGAAAGGTGACAGAAGAGAAAAATTCAGGCAAAACCTTTGGGAAAAGGTTGTGGCCATCTTTCACCATGGCGTTCCACAGTCTCTTTGCTTCCACCACACATACATCTTCGGTTGTTGCAGTCCCAGCACCCATCTTGAATTACGTGAACAAGAAGAAGTCTCTGAACAAGAAGAGGTATAGCTGTTTGTTGCAGTAGATTCGGAGGGAGGTATATATAATTTGTGCTCTCAGGAGTACGTGATATGTAGTGGAGGCCATATGCACGCGACTGATGTGATGGAGAGGTTCTTTAAATTCATATTTCTTCTAGAAGTTGAAGAACAATAACAGAAGGGGAGTCATTGGTAACAGGTAACTGCAGCGTTAATTTCGTTCCATGTTCACCGATGACGGACTCCCATACTGAGATCTATGTCCTACGAAGACCTACGGATGAACCCAGAGACTATGTCAGTGTAATGTAAACGGAGAGAGGAGCATGTTGACAATAACGGTAAAGGGTACTTGTTACGAATGCAACCTACGAAAATGCGTTGGATAAGTCCAGACTCCAGAGCTTATGTTAAGTATAAACGCAGTAACAAGTATGTTGACATTAATGGAAATGGTGGTTGCTGACAACGGACTGCAGCGGTGATTTCTCGTCATGTCCTGGTTACGCTCCTCTCTATGTCCTCTTTAAAAAGAATTAGTACTTCGGCTGCTAAGCACGCTGGATGCATTTCACACGGGCATACCAGGGAAAGATATATGACAAACTGATTGTTGTCTTTCACACGGGCATATCAGTAAAATATTTCTGACAAAAAGATTGTTGTAGACTGTAGTTCTGGTGAACATATTTCACACGGATAGAAAATGTAAGTACTTTAGCTGTGAATGTATTTCACAAGGGCATATGAGGAAGATATATGACAAATTATTGCAGTTATGGTGAATATATTTCACATGGATTGTAGGTGTATTCAATTTATAGTAGATTAGAAGTCAATATGATGTTTTCATGGATTTAGGTGATTATTATTATTATAATTTAATAAAAATAAATAGTTATTTATTTTATTTTAAGTTTAATTTCTTCTTCAAAGTGCCCGACTTTCGAATCAACTCTGCAATTAAGTAGGTTGCATGTTTTCAGCGCCCTTGCTACCAGTCCCTCGCCTATGCATTTCATTCTCCCTTCTTTATTACTCTCAACCATAGTTGTGTCTAAGCGCTAAGGTCATGGCGTTCACTGGGGCAAGAGCTCCTCTGTCATGCCCCCAGGCCCACAGTGGTCTTTCAACCACACTTGGTGAGGTGCGGCACCACCGAACATTTTCTTTTCACTAATACTTATGTTCATGGACTATGCTTAACCACTTATCCTACTTAGTTTGTGTTTCGCAACCAAGTAATTATTAATGTTCCTTTATACGAATGAACACCCATACACATTCATTATCGACATCAATTATACATGAGAACACAATTGCACAGTATAAATGGAGGGGCAACTCCCTGAACAATGAGTTTGCCCGAATAATATATTATATAGTATTTCAATATTACAAAGCCTTACAAGTATACTTGAAAACCCCAAGTTTCATAATTAGCCAAATTTACAACTTCATCACACCACCGCGTGACAACCAAGATTTCCTTGCCTAAGGTGGGCAAGCACGCCCTCACACGAGCTGCCTTCCACACTTTATAACCGAACCTTGTTCTCATGCATGATGAGCAGGCGACTCCACCAAGTCACCAAGACACCCTCTTCGCACAACCGACTTCACTAACGTTCCACTGTTCACCCGGCTTCACCAACGTTCCACCATTCACCGACTTCGCACCGGCTTCACCAACCAGCGGGTACTCCTACCCGCACCCTCACCTAAAACCGAGACAACGTGCCTACCTCCATGTGGCCTTGCCCAAGAGTGGGCACATCACCAAATCTGTGCCTTCTCTTCTATTGCTATGGCTACACAAGTCTTGCACACTTCTCCTTAGATGATGAGCGAAGTTGTTCGATGCTCAAATGAATCCACGCCTTCGTTTTCTTATATCGTGCATTGGGCAAGTCTTGGCTGCCCAGCCAACTTGCCAACGCCCTACACTTCCATTGCAAATGCCCTCCAAACACCGTCGACCTTTGTTCCAAGTGTAGGTCGGCCCGTGGGTAATCCAATCATGCTCCACACCTATAAAAGCAAGTCGCTCTCCCTCCTCTCGTGTGCATTATCACATGCCTTCATCGCACTTCAAGTATGAGCTCCTTACTTCGTATATTTTCCTTCGTTCAAGTCGCTCGTCCACCAAGTCGATTTCGCACATCTTGCCGGTGGGCATGCCAAGGATCGCAAGTCCTTACACCCTCGCTCCTCCACCCTATGAAGTTTCGAAACAGTCGTTGCTTCTCATGTTTTGAATGCCCCAAAACCCTCTTTGAATATCGCCGACGTCGAATAGAGTAATGACAAATCTTCTTATGAAGTTATGATGGAGTCGCTTGACAACCTTGAACAAGGAAATATGACCACGAGCACCTACAAAGCTAAGTTAGACAAGATCCCTAGGTTGCATATTCCCTGGCCAAACTGAACAATAACTTACAGTTTATGCAAGATCACTTGTTGATTTGAAAATTAATCGGGCCTAGCCCATGGAAAAGGCACTCCTCTAATGGATCGCGCTCAAATGGAAGCCAAAAACACACTATGGCGTCAAGCTAGGCTCCAGGGGTTTCTTTATTGTTATCTTTACTCACTAGGATGACCTCAAGTCGGTTCTGGAAGGCTGCTCTTACTTTCTCAATTCCATTGGGCTTTACATGCAGCAATGGACTCGTTGTTTCATCCAGAAAAGGAGTACTTCTCAGCGGCTTTGGTTTAGGTTTGCCTATATTCCTTGCTCTACGAATATTGGCACCTTGACACCCTCCGCGACACTGGAAATAGAATGGGAAAATTTGTTTGCCTCTTTGAAAAACCCACCATGGATTTATGTTGCTTACACCTGAATGTGTGTCTACATGGACATATTAAGCTCCCTACCAGAAGCTATCACTATAGACTTCGAAGGCAAGGACTAGTTTCAAATGTTAGACTATGAACATGTGCCATTGAAATGTAGAAAATGGCTCAAGCATGGCCACCCCTTCAGAGATTGCCCCCTCAATGACTCCAAGATTGAATCCAAAACTTCCAATCCTACTGACAGAGAGGGATTCACCAAGGTTGAAAACAAGCACATCACACAAAGAAGAAATGACAAGCAACTCAAACCAAGAAGCCCACTTCTAGCAACAACTTCAAGGCTCTCGAGAACCTCAAAGAATACAACACTGATATCACCGCTACTCATGCAACAAAGGAACCCAACAAAGAGAAAGCTCAACAAGAGGCCCAAGACAAGGAAAAAGATCGGAGCCCATGGAGAGTGTAGATCCAAAAGAACCACAACCTCATGATGAGGACTCCCCTATGAAAGAAGAAGAGGATTTCACATATCTAGGAGGCCTTGACTTGACGACTATCGAACACGCCTGTAGAAGAAATGTATCCAACTCAATTCCTGACAACTAGATACACCTCCTTGCAAAGGCCCTCTAGAAAGTAAAGGCAAAACTGCAACTCAAAGTGCAAACTGTCACCAACAAGGACAACAAGAAGAGCATAAAAGACTTCAAGAAGCGTAGGAGAAAATCCACGCTACAAATACTAGATGCTATAGGGTGTAAATTGGTGGAATATGCTCAATACAAGTAAATCTTGGAAATCTACTTCTCTCAATTAGAACTTTCCTCATGAAGATCATCCCTGGGAATATAAGGGGCATGAAAAACCCCTCAAAGTACCGTCTTCTTCATAGGAAGATCCAGCAGGACCTTCCTACAATCCTTCTCATTTAAGAAACAAAGTGTTCCAACACAAAGTTTGTTGCCATACTCTCCAAGATTTGGAAGCAAGCAAAAATCCTTGTAGTGGATGTGGAGGGAGCTTTAGGTGGACTTCACATCATTTAGAACCTCGCCATTATAGGTATGCAACCCCTCTCTTCTCAACCTGTTGTTCTTACCTTATCTTTCTACCTCCTAGCAACCAACCTTCGAAGCACAAGCTCTAATGCTTATGGATCTCAAGCACCTTCTAAAAAACATCAGATACTGGAATACCTATCCACCCTTAAAACCTATCTTGCCCCCAACAACTTTATCCTTGGGGGAGGCTTGAACGTCATCACCTCTCTATAGGATAATAAAGGAGGGTGAAGACAACTTGGCACATAATATGACCTCTTTGTTTCCTTCATTAAGGACTCCAACCTTGTTGATGTTAAAACTACCAATGATTTATACACCTAGAACAACAAGCGAGGAGGGCCTACCCAAATTTCCACTCATCTTTATATGTTCATGGCCTTTGAAGACCTCATGGTCACTGGTCATAATCTCTATGCTATCATCCTCCCTTCTACTAGCTAGGATCACTGGCCAACAACCCTCTCCTAGAGAACCTGCATCAATCCTATGAAGAAAGCATTCAAGTTTGAATAATTATAACTCTCTAACCCTAACCTTATCCCCAAAATTGAAGGCTGGTGGAAATGTATGAGCCACTTCCAAGGCTCCAAAATTTTTGTGTAGTAACAGAAATTCAAGAAAATCAAGCTTTGAATGAGTAAGTGGAACAAAGAGGAATTTTGGCACATATTTCAAGAAAAATAAGGTGTCAAGAAAGAAATGACACTTCTATAGTAGGAGATAATCCTTCGTGGTAGATTTGAAACCGCTAATGCACAAGAGGCTCTCCTCTCCTAGCAACTTGAGGAATGATACAACCAGGAAGAGAGTAACTGGAAGCAAAAATCTAGAGTCCTATGGATCAAAGAAGGAGAACAAAACACCTCCTTTTTCCACAAATATATCATCCAACAAAAAGCTAGCAACAAGATCTCCTTGCTCAGAAAAGAATGGGGAACCATGGTGGAAACTCAGGAGGAGATTGAGTAGGAGTTGGTTAACCAATTTTCCAGTGTGCTCCAGGAGACTCTCATCCAACGAAAGGGAGCCATTTCTAAAATTACAACCAACATCCCAAAGATTATAACTAACGATCACAATGAAACCCTTATGAGCCCAATCTCGAAATCTGAGGTCCATGATGCCCTTTTCCAAATGGAGTATAATAAGGTCCCCGAAATGGATGGCTTTAAAATGTCCTTTTCGAAAATATATTGGCACTTTCTTGGTAATGAGATCCATGACATAGTGGAAGAGTCTAGAACCAACAATTCCATTCTCCAAGCCCTTAACCGCGTTTCCTCACCCTTATCCTAAGGAGGAAAATGTTGGCACAAATAATAAACACAAACCCATAGCCTTACACAATGTTATATATAAAACCCAAAATAATCACAAACGGGCTCAAACTTCTCCTCCCCCTCCTCATCTCCCTTGAGAAATCCGATGATGTTGAAGGAAGACAAATCCTGGACAACACCAGTTTAGCCCATGAGATCATTCACTCTCTCAAGTCTCTTAAAAAATTGGATATGTTACTAAAGTTGAACATGTCCAAAGTGTTAGACAAATTAAACTAGAATTACATTGAAAGCACCCTCATGGCCTTTGGTTTCTGCACTAAATGGACCTAATGGTTAATGTCTCTCTTAACCTCATCCTTCTCCATTCTTGTTAATCACACCCCCTCCAACACCTTCCTCCCCTCTAGAGGCATCAAACAAGGTAATCCCCTCTCCTCATTTCTCTTCATCCTCAAGGCTGAAGGTCTAGGTCGCACCATTTATGCGACGAAGGTTGCTAGCTCCCTCTGAGGCCTCACATTTCACAATGAATTCGCTCATATTCAAAAAATAATTCATTGATGACATGCTTCTCATGAACCATCCCTCTGTGCAAGAAGCAAGAGATCCAAATTCCATCCTCACACATTTCTCTAAGGCCTATGGTACAAAAATTAACCTTAATAAATACCAAATATTCTTCTTCAACACCCCTCCTATTGCATAAAGAAACATCCAACACATCCTCAGTTTCTCCATTGCCTCCCTCCCGGCCAAATATCTTGGTTTCCCCCTCACTTCCTTTGCAATCAAGCACTCCTCCTTGTGGGACCTTCTATACAAGCTTGCCTCCAAACATATTTGCTAGACACACGGAGTTCTGAACTTGCCCAGGAGGCTCATTCTCCTCAAATGGGTTCTTCAAGCCATGTCTCTCTATCTCTTCTGCATTCTAGCTGCTCCTAAATGGTTCCTCAAAGAAATTAAAAGAATTCATAGATCCTTCTTATGGGGAGGAGAAAAGCTCAAGCATAACTGGAAACTTATTAAATGGGACACCATATGCCTTCCGAAAGCTTTTGGTGGGTTGGGAATTTGCGATCTAGAAAAGGTTACCCAAATCATGTGTGCCAAAATTTGGTGGAAATGGATGAAGTACAAACAGGAACCTCGAGCTGTAAAAACACTGGTTAAAAAACTCGTAAAAAATATAAATACCATAGATGATGGGACATGTATTCCAAGCTGAATGGTGGGTAAGGCATCCTAGTGGGTGTTTATTTGGTTGTTTATGGCTAAAGGGAATTGGAAAAGGAAATGGCTGTCTTTGTAAAGGGACAATGACATTTTTGGCACAATTATTTATGAAAATAATGGAAATAAGGAGAAAAGGAAGGTGAAAGGTCATAGGTTGCATGTGAGGAAGAAAATTGAAGGAAATAATGGAAAATGAAGAAAATAGAGTCCTCATTGATAAAAAGTCTTCTAAGGATCAGTTGGTATTCTTTCGTTAGTTTATCTTTGGAGCTCTCTCATTATTCTCTCTCTCTCATACTCTTGGACACTTAGAGTTTTCTTGGATCATTTTGGCATTAGAGCATGAAAGGCAAAGAAGGCAAGAGGAAGAAAAGATCAAGCACGGAAAGGCAAGATCAAGCAGCTACAATAGGCTTCATTGTAGGTATCAACTTGCATGTGTATTTTCCTTGCTAGATTTGGCATGCATGGGATTTCATGTGTTTCTTTTCTACCATGGCATGGGTTTTGCCAGGTGTGACAATATTTTCATTCTAGCCTTGCCAATCCTAATAGCTTTGATAAGATACATCTAAGGGAAAATTTTAAGAACCACCCTAAATTTATATGTATAATAAATGGGCGAATACCCATGATACATAGGAAAAATGGGAGGTGATTTTATCAATCATATAATATGTATATATAACTTTTTCGGCAAATCTCTCACTAGATTATATTATCTTGTAAAGTCATGGTGTATCTTTCACTGAATTATAAAATCTTGTAAGATCTTGGAAAATATTTCACTGACTAATAAAACATTGTGAACTCTTGGCGAATGTTTTGTTAGAGTATGAAACCATATATGATAATAGGAAAACATATTCATTAAACTGTAATATACTAACATACATGTTTGGAAAAAAGAAACATAATTTTCTCTTCCTACAAACAATGTTGGAAGTTTCAATGACCGTGTTTGTCAAGGTTCTTACTGTACACTCTTCCATATCCTTCTATTAGTTTTAATAATATTCCACAACAAAGTTCTTGTAGGTGTTGATCTTGACCACCAGTTCTATCAAGGTAGGAGAGATTAATCTTTTCTCTAACACTTATGTCAAGCTATCAAATTTATTTCTTATTCCATTGACCCCAATTGTGAGATAAAAAAAATAACACATAAAGTTTTTTTTACCCCAACACGCCAACAAGTAGCAAGCCCGAACTATCTAATATAAGAAAGTAGTAGGTATCCCAAAGGCCTGAAGGGGATCTAATGGAAAGAAGTGACCATTGTCAGAAACCTTCCAATCAAAATATAAATATATAAATGTAGATTTATTATTATTTAATTGGAAATCTTCAATTAAATAATAAAATTTAATTACGTCTCTCCCAATCTAAATTGTTTATTAGCATAATTCACTACCTTCATATGTCTTGCATTTTTTAACAGGGTTGTAACATGTGAATTAATTTCCTTTTTGGTGCACAACCTCCAACTTTTAGGACAATATGATGCAGTGGCCCAACCCCTATAGATCATTACAACAAACTAAGAATAACAGAGAGGAGGGGAGGTTGTACAAACCAACATATTTTTCAAACAACTAATCCAACATCAATACCTTAACTTTTTCATGAAGATATCATATTGAGAACATTTGAAAAATGGTGGGAAATCTGGGCAATGACTATCTCTCTTCTGTGAGAGTGATGCGGAAAGAGTGATAAGATTTCACTGTTTTCATTTTTTTTTTGTTAAATTAGAAAAACCAATATTAATGGAGATATTGGTATTTTTTACCTAATTTTGTGAAGTGACTAAATGTAGCTTTAACCATTTACCTTAAGATGTTCTTTACAATATAATTTCCTAAGTTTATTTAATATCTTCATTATCATAAAAACCAATCTATATCCATCTTAACTCCACATCTTCCACTCTTAGAGGGATGAAATCTATTTATCCCTTTGAGCACTTGGTAGATCCAGAATTAAGATGGGTCTAAGATGATAGAATTTCCCCTTTAAATATTCTATGCTCACATGAATACTATGGTATTACCATGGGTCAATA
>APFE030908701.1:29499-50086 GCA_000404065.3 Pinus taeda | reverse complement strand
ATGGATATTACCCTTATGTTCAATTTTTGGAACTCCTCAATGTGCTCCATTATTGAACCCTTTTGTTTGAGACTTATCAATTGAGTAAAAAAAGTGTTGCTTTTTGTATCCTCATAATGTGCTATCAATTCCTCCGTAAAAATTACCCAAGTGATAAATTGTTTACGAGAGCAAAGCCATTGATACCATACAAACTAATTTGGTTCCAAATATAAAGTTGCAATACATACCTTTTGTGTGTTTTGCACATTATTGAGATCGAACAATTGCTCCATATGTAATATCCATGTTGTGGGATCCTTGCCATCAAACTTCCTCATATCAATTTTTGGAATATGGTGGGTCTTCGATCCAACATTAGAGTCTATGGAATCATGATTAACATTTCTTTTGTTGTCATCATGAGTTTCCTTTACTACCCTTTCACCATTAGTGACCATTTCTTGTAGCAACTTATTCATATTTATCTTCAATTCGTCCATGGCTGTCTTCAAATCTATCTTCAAATCATCCATCTTAGCTTCTACGCCTTCCTTTAAACCAGCCATCTTAGCTTCTACATCTTTCTTTAAACCACCCATCTTAGGTTCTGTTCCTTTTTGTGCAAGTGACAATTGTTGCACTTGGTCTCGTAATTTTGATATATCATGTTGCATTTCTTCCTCTTCTTCATGGGCCATGCTAGAGATTTCAGGTTTCCTACTAGGTGTTTGCATTTTCTTTCATCGGGGCATCAATTACCAATAATAATGCTTTACTATGCCCTTTGAATTCCTTCAAACTAATTTTTCAAACCAATCTTATGCAAAAAATTTAAAAAAACTACACACCTTTTTTTTCACTTTGTAGGAGCCAGATATTGAATCTGATGTATCTCTGTAATTTTCGATTATCTAGTTCTGAAATTACGATTTGTGGTAGCCCTCTGTGTCCTCTTTCCAATGCCACCAGTCTGATCCAAATTGGATTCTCCAAGGAATAGTTATGTGAAATCTCCAACAGTGACCTGATTATAGACTAATTCAGTAGAGCGAACTTGTACGATGTGCCATGAGTCAATGTTTCAACCTTTAGCTCTGAACAATATATAGAAGAAACTATAGTCTGTCCTCTTTCTGTACCTTCTGATGAAATTTCAATCCAATTCTCAGAGAAAAAGTTATGATGATGTTTCCCATGTCACCTATTTGGAATGTAATTCAGGAGTCTGCAAAAATCCCAACTTCCTCAGATCCTATCTCCGCAAATATAGTGCAAAAGGCTCTGAAATTTGGACCCGAGATTTAGCATGATGTCTTCTCAAATGGGTTTTGTTTTCAACTTTTGAAATGTCGCAGAAAAAAAGTTACAGCAAAAATTCCACGATGACCTGTTTGGAGCAGCGAAACCCTAGAATCCAAAGCTCTGATACCAAATGTTATGTAAACAGCTCAAGAAAAAGATAGAAAAGATAGATCAACGCCTTAGAATTCAGCCTCTTCGAGGGGGAAGCCTAATTTACATTACATAAATGAACAATTCTTTGATGATTCAAATGACAAAACCTCCTTTCTATATATAGGAGTTTAAGGAGTCACAATATAACCCAGCCGACCTAACAATAATAATATAAAGCCACAAAAATAACAATAGAGGGATTCTATGGGGCACAGTAATAACAATATGGGGACAATAGGGGCACAACAATATTAAGAAGGGGTATAACTACAATAGTAATGGGGTAATCACTAGTATTATAGGGACCCAACAGTCATAGACATCCTATATTCATTATCTGAATTATGATCCTGTGCCACTAACTTTGATGTTTCTATATCTGATAAACCAACATAAATGATACATTTCATTGTTTCAAAACGTGGGTTCTTGGGATATTCCTCCATCAATTGTCTTTGAGCTTCTATAGAATGGTTCCCCCCAAGCACATAATAATTGTATTCAAAACATTTTGACTTATCAAATGCTTTTTTATTGGGAACTTGAATTGGATCAATAAGAAGAACATAATTAACCACATGAGCATATGGATTGTACCTCATCAATTTCTTCCAATTGTGAACATGTAGGTGGTGGCTTTCTGATTTGATATTTACATTGTCCTTCACTTTCCTTATAGATTTGTCTCACCTTAAATTGAAATGTATGACCACCACCAGTTAAGTTTCTCTTTGTCAAGTTTGTTGAATGGCATTTTGTTTTGTTTTGATAATGCCATCCTCTAAATCATCTCCTGGTGTAATGATTTCCCTACTTTCTTTTGAAGTTTCACTGGGATATTCACTGTTGGTAATGACTACTTGAGAATGTTCAACTTTACTTTTCTTCCTCCTAAAATTCTCATCATTAGCTAGAACAGAGACATTCCTGGGCATTGTTACCTTTGCTCTCTTAAGGCTCTTCTCCTTTCTAACATCAGTTCCAATGTCATCAGTAATGACAACATATTCTTCAGTGTCAGTTTCAACTTCCTCATATTCAAAAGTAACCTCTCCACCTTTGCTAGATTTATCCATTAGAGGCATTTTTT
The DNA here is from genome assembly GCA_000404065.3 of Pinus taeda. Classification (NCBI taxonomy): domain Eukaryota; kingdom Viridiplantae; phylum Streptophyta; class Pinopsida; order Pinales; family Pinaceae; genus Pinus; species Pinus taeda. The sequence goes on along the minus strand of APFE030908701.1, from coordinate 47,559 downwards.
TCTGATCCCTTGGATGTAGTTCTGCAGCATCATGAATTACTACCTTTTTCTTGTTTGTCATATCTTCTTCTAACCTTGAATAGAAACTGCTGACAACATTCATAACATCTTTATCTATGAAATGAATGCCTCCCAACATAATTGAAACACTTTCAACAAAATTTTTTCAAACAAAATATCATATGTCAATAAAACTGAGTTATAAAAATATAATGAGATAGTTACAATAACGCAAAACAAAAAAATAAATAGCAATACTTACGGTTTCTTGTTAAATCTCATTTACGATTTGTTTACACAACTTTGTAGATACCTCTCTCATGTCATATAATGAATATAATAATTGATATTTAATCGTGTCATGTGACTTGGAAAGTTTTGTAAGTATATAAACAACTTCAATGTCTGGTACCAAACACATGTATATGACCTTTCCCATCACCTCATAAATTCCACTATCATTAGGGATATCAACATATAGATATATCTACACATCTCCACCTTCTCTTTCTTTCACATACCATACATTTTCTAGAAGTCTCACTTCTTTTGATTTCTTCTAGTATGAAATCATCTTCTTATCATTTGAGGCACTTGATAGATTTGTAGCTATCAAATCAGGTTTGGTTCGTTGAATAGTGCTTTTTTTGGATCCACCTTTAATTTTAGCAATCATTGGGTAAGAAAGATTCGCAGAAATCTTCTTTGATGCCATTTCCTACAAGCAAATACACATATATAAATCAGTAAATTACAAAAAAATAATAGCTTAAATTAACAAACAAAACGATAAATTATAGTTAATTTTGTAAAACATAACAATTTTAAAAGATTAAAAAATTAAAAAAATATAGCCCCTTACCGCCCCACCCTAGAAATCAGCCTGCCACCCGGGTCAGCGCCCGACCCCCAACCCCACCCTGGTTGCCCAACTGCTTGCTACTCAGGTCAGCCATTGGGCTGTCAAGGTGGGGTGACGGGTTGGGTGCCAACCCCCCCGCCCCACCCAGAAGGCCCAATGGCCCGCCACCCAGGCCAGCCGTTGGACCACTGACCCTGGCAGCCCAACGGCCTGCCACCCCGACCGAGCGTTGGGCCATTGGGGTGGGGCGAGGGGCTGGGTGGCTAGCCGCCCTGCCCCTCGCCCACATGCACGTTAGGCAGTGAATGTGCGATTAATTTGTTTTTATAAAAACTTTAACATATAATTATTGTGATGGCAATATAGTAAACTAAGATATAGCGAACATTACAGAATAGTTTTATAACACGGTGTATGTGGGATTAATTTGTTTTAGAAGATATAATAAAAAATAAAAATAAAAGGCATTCAATGTCTATTAAATATTATATAGTTTAAGTAAAAAAATAATTTAGGTAAAAGATTTAGTTTACAATTTTGATTTAAAATATTCAATTTAAAAGATTTATTTCATAAGAAAATTTTAGTTAAATTCTTTTAATAAATTGTAGAAGAAAATTATGGAGGGAAATACATGAAATGAAATTTTTGAAGGGAAAAATTTTGGCAAAAAACTTTGGAGGGAAACTTTGGAGGGAAATTTCCATTCTTTAAGCTATATATTATCATTAGGAGAGAGTTCATTTGTATCATTCCACCTCTTCTATTTGAAAGGCATGGATTCTTCTGATAGTGACGTTTCACTTTGTGAAGCATCAACATCTTTGTCGTGTAACAACTCTATTCATATTGATGAATATAACAGAAATTCTTCCACTATGAATAGAGAGATATATTCCACTTAGTCCTAATCCTAAGGACTATGAGAGCAACAGTGATGAAAGACAGGATGAAGAATTTCAAATAAATAAAGAGTCACAGTTTCCACTTAGTCCTAATCCTATGGACTATGAGAGCAACAGTGATGAAGAACATGATGAAGATTTTCAAATAAATAAAGAGTCGCGGTTTCAACTTAGCCCTAATATTATGGACTATGAGAGCAGTAGTGATGAAGAGAATGATGAATAATTTCAAATGAATAGAGTGTCTCAGTGTCCACTTAGTCCTAATCTTATGGACTATGAGAGAAGTAGTGATGAAGATCATGATGAAGAATTTCAAAAGAATGGAGTGTCACGGTGTCCACTTAGTCCTAATACTATGGATTATGAGAGCGGCAATGATGAAAATCATGATGAATAATTTCAAAAGAATGGAGTGTTATAGTGTCCACTTTTTCCTAATCCTATGGAATATGAGAGCAACAGTGATGAAGAGAATGATGAAGAATTTCAAATGAGTAGAGTGTCACATTTTCCACTTAGTCCTAATCCTATGGACTATGAGAGCAGCGGTGATGAAGAACATGATGAAGAATTTCAAATGAATAGAGTGTCACAGTTTCCACTTAGTCTTAATCCTATGGACTATGAGAGCAACAGTGATGAAGAACATGATGAATCATTTCAAATGAATAGAGTGTCATAGTGTCCACTTAGTCCTAATCCTATGGACTATGAGAGTAGCAATGATGAAGAGCATGATGAATATTTTCAAATAAATAAAGAGTCGTGTTTTCCACTTAGTCCTAATCCTAAGGACTATGAGAGTAGTAGTGATGAGGGACATGATGAAGAAATTAGTTCTAATCCTAAGGACTATGAGATTGGTAGTGACAAAGGAAAGGATGAAGAATGTTTAGTAAGTAAAGAGTCATATTTTCGATGTAGTCCTAATCCTATGGACTATGAGAGCACCGCTAACAATGCACATGATGAAGAATATCCAATAAACATTGAGTTAAATTTTCCATTTAGTCCTAATTCTAAGGACTATGAGAGTAGCACTAAAGAAGGGAAAGATGAAAAATATCCTCCAAGTCAGTATTTCAAAATCACAGATGATCATAGTGAGGATAGTATTCCTCAGAATGATGATGAAAATTCTTATACAAATGATGATCCATTGATGGAGATGTTGCTAGGAAATATTGTATTGAGGAGTAGGAGAAGACCTTGTTGTATCAATCCAAGATGTTCTAGTTATACAAGGGGTAGAACAAAATATCTGATGAGAAGAAGCTCTATCAACACTCTCATTTCAAGTGAATGTTGCCAAAAATATTGCTTGAAACATATGGATTTCAAGTTTTCATTGGAGAAAAGGAAGAGATATTTGTCAATGAATAAAACCATGAAAAAATCATATTTAATGGGGTGCATGCGATCTACATTGTGAGGTTATGATTATCATATTGGGTCCTTATTTATCTATAGAAACGCTTTAAAAATGTTTCTTTCAATGGGTAATTTTCGTTTGTCAAGAATCCAAGAAAATTTGGAAAAGGATCCCACATTTTATTCACAAGTAGGTCATAAACGACAGTTTGGGCCATTATCAAATACTGCAATGTCATGGATAAAATATTTATTTTCAAGGCATGGAGAATGTATGCCAAATAGAGAGACAATACATATTCCCGATAATTTCTTAAGACGATAAATCTACAAATTATACATAGAATATGCATAAGGTGCTGAGGGACATGGTTGATTTATTACATATCAATATTTTGTGAAGGTACGAAAGAAATAATTCAACAATTTGTTTGTATTCCTAAGAAGAAAAGGATGGGGATTTTCAGTACATGTGCTTCTCTTAAATAAAAAAGGGATAAATGTGAAGGGTCAGAAAGAGGTAAGCATTCATAACTTTAACTTTTAAAATTTTATAGTCATCAACTATGAAAACGTATTTCTTAATGACTTTATTTTATGTTGTGTAGATTCCATTGTCAAAGTACTTCAAGAGCATCGCGAACCACAAAGCAGTTAAAGGGAAAAGTTGTACAAGCATTGAAATAAGTGTTATGATAATCTGAATAAATATTTGGGTTTGATAATTGATGGTATGGACCAGAAGAAAACACTTTTACCACATTTTGTTCACACACCCAAAAATTTACAGGAGGAAAATTTTATTTAGTATCACTTGGTCGGTTGTATGGTCTTCAATTGGAAAATGTTGCCAAGGGTATACTTCATAGCTCCAAATATTCATAATGATGCAAATCTTAAAATAACCATAATTCATGATGTGATTTCTCATTGGTCTGGTAATCTTCCTGAAGTTTTGTATCTACAATTGGACAAAACTTGTCATGAAAACAAAATCCAGATTCTTTTTGGATATCTAAACATGCTTGTTGAATTGAGAATTTTTCAGAAGGTAAAGGTTGGTTTCCTTCTTATTTGGCACACTCATGACCATATTGATCAGATGTTCAGTCATTTTTCAATCACGTTGAGGAGGAAGGAAGTTGGGAGCTTTCCATCATTAATTGAATGTATTAAGAAATCATACATGCTAGAGCCTAATTTTGATGTGTTGGAAGAAATTGTTGACATGCGAAGGTTTATTCTAGCATCGCATTGTGAGGAGAAATGCATTGAAAAACTTCATGACATTATATTCCAACATCAATTTCATATAATAAAAAAATGATGGGAAAACACTAATATGGGGTAAGAAGTATTCAACTATTGCATAATGGCACTGTCATCAGGTTTGGAATTTTTGAAGTTCATTCTAGATCATCCAATATTTGCATAAAATATATTGTTATTATAATCAGTTGTCGAAGTTCATAATGCACGCAGACATAATAGAGATATAAATTATTCTTATTTCTTAGAAGAAATTAAAAAATGTATTAGATATACATATGAGTACTTTGATATTGTTTAATCAGTTTTGTGGGAGTCTTTTTTCAATAATCAAAGTGATATCATTTCAAGAACAACAAATGAAGATATATCTTTGAAAAATCCATTTATTTGGCCACAAAATGTGTCAAATGAACATGAGGGAAGAAACATTTTTGAACAACAACAAGCTCAAGGCATTATTAATTCTTCACAAGTAGAGGAAAGAGAGATGTATATTGGTTCCAGAAGGTCTCGTGCATAATGTGAAGCCATGGAGGACCTTTATAGGGGTTCATTACAAGATATTAAGGAGGGTTGTAGATCATAGTGCTAGCAGATGGAGATCCCAATGGCTATCCATTCTGGGTTGCTAAGGTTATAAAGGTCATTATAGAAAATAATGTTAAGGTTCTTGAAGTACATTGGTATGCCTAAAATACACACCCATTCAATCGTGTGTATAAGCCAGAGATGGTAGTTGATAAAAAATTGGCGAAAAGAGAAAAAGAAAGGGTACAAATATAAATCGTCGTCGCACAGACCTCTTAAAATTGGAGGATGTTGACATACTTCTTTATGACTTCAATTTAACAAAGTGAGGAACTATTCGCTTCAAAACGATAGAGATTCTAAAAAGGTTGTTACCAGAAGAAACAATGTTGAGATGGGAGTCTACTGAAACCAGTTGTAGATCCAGAAGAATTTTGAAACCTGAAATGGTGGGCATGCATGTGGACTCAAATGGGGCACTAGTTGATGAAAGAGAAGAATATGGAACATATTCATCTGCATCTAGTAATTCATTTGAAGATGTGAATTCTGATGGTGTGCAAGAAAATATGAGTGATTTTGAATAATTGTCTAAGACAGTTTACATAACAGATGTTTGCATCGTATCTTGAAATAAAGACTTTGATTTCCATATCATGTTAAATCAGAAGTTATGAGTCCTTTTTATGTTTCTTGGATTATATGTTTTAATTATGATGATTTTTATTGTTTAGAATATCTATAATGGAACAATAACTTAGAGATATAATGTATGTTTCATTCAATCTACAAATAATGACATTTTTATTAATCTAGTCATGTAATTTGTTCATAATGTCATGGTTTTTTAATTTTATAGTTGAAAATTCTCCAATTTTTTTTGTATCTTTAATGTTATGGTTGAAAACAATTAGAATTTTAGCAATCTTTATTGTCATGTTATTATATGTTTAACAACATGGACGGAAACTAATAGAATTTTAATGTGTTTCAGATCCCGTTATTTTATCTTTATCATCATTACTAAAACATGTTGAAATTATACTTAGGAAAGAAAAATGTTATTCTACCAAAAACATTAGCGTGTTTTTTCCTCAAAAACAGTTTTTTTTGCACATAAAAATTTGGTTTTACTGCCATTTTTTAAGAATGTTGAAAATTGACCCTTAAAAAAAACCATCATTCCAGTATCAACACTTTTTGTTTTCAAGGTATTTTTGCACAATTTTTGCACAAAAACTTGGTTTTCACTACCGTTTTTAAAACATGTTGAAAATTTACCCTAAAAAAAAACCATCGTTCCAATATACACACTTTTCATTTTCAGCATTGTTTTTCATGTTTTTTGGGGGTTTTTTGGCAAGAGTTCTCATTTTGAGTTTATAGTTCCTGTTTCAAAGTTTACATTGTTCTCATCAAATCTCTATGTTTTGTGTTTTATTTTGATGCTCTTTTATGTTATTTTGTTGTTGTTCAACAATTGTTTTATGTTAAATTATTTATAAAATTTACATAAGAAACTCTCATGGGAATCAACTAATTTAGCAAAAAAAAATGGTGAATCCTGAAGCACTTGATAAGAAGATGATAAGCATCTTGGGTTTTATTCTAAATGGGAAATTAGCACAGCATTACTAATTTGCTCCATTTCAAATCAAGTTGGTATCAAAGCACTAGTTTTTTCTTACTAGATTTGTTTGTGCAAAGAAGGATTTAATTGTTTCCTAGTTTTGTGTCATGCTAACAAGGTTAAAACTCAAAAGAGGTGAAGAAAATATGGTTGGAATCCCTGAAGTTGGGTCAAGGGGAAGAAGAGAGAGTTTGCCACAATCTCTAACATCAATTCAGCCTCAAGTTGTAGTTGAGTCTGCAGAGACCATGTCTCATGAAGGAGAACCTACCATGACAGAAGATGAGAAGGCATTCAAAAATGCTTTCTTTGATATGAAAAAGATGGTGAAGGTCCTCTATGAAGAGATGAATAACAGGTTGCAAGGATAAAGTTCCAAGCCTCCCAATGGAGAATGTTCTTCAAGAGAAGGTAATGGAAAAAGAGGTAATGGAAAAGGAGGTAATGGGAATGGAGTCAAACCTCCACCCTCTCCACCATCTTCTTCATCTTCTTATTCACAAGCATCTTCACACTCTTCCACTAACACAACCCTTACTCATATTCATCATCATTCTGCAAAAGGAACTGGTAAATCACCTTTTCTGAAACTTGATGTTAAATTTGAGTTGCCTATATACAATGCAAAAGTTAATGCAGAAAATTTGAATAACTGGATTCATCAGTTGGAGGTGTATTGTAGAATTCAAAATCTTCAAGAGGATGATATCAAAATTCAATTGGCTTCATTGAGAATGGAGGGTGCGGCACTCATTTGGTGGGGAGAAAGGACTCAAGATGAGATCAAGAAACATGGTAAGATCTCTATTACTTGGTTTGATTTCATTGCTGCTATAAAAGTACAATTCTACCCTTTAGCCCATATGCAAAAAGATATCATAAATTGGAAAAATTTCAGACATCTAAAATGTCAAAATGTGCAAGATTATACTCAAGAGTTTAGGAGAAGAGCTCTTATGCTAGGAGTAGACTTACAATCACAAGATACTTTGTTGAAATACGTAGGAGGTTTGCATAGTTATCTTCGACACACCATCTTATGTTAATCCCACAAATCTTAATGAGTTATGTGTTCAAGATACACACCTCGAAGCAAGAGGGGAAAATGTACATGAAGAAGGTAAGAATAAGTCATTCCAAAGTGGCGAAAAAGGAAATAAATCTAAAGGAATGTAAAAGAAAAATGATTATGTTAAGAAAGAAGGTGAGAAACACATGTGCAAGAATTGTTCCAAAGAGGGCCATGATGAAGCGCATTGTTGGAAGCTTCATCCTCAATTAATACTAAATAAATTTAATGATAAAGGGAAACAGAAAACAAATGCTATTGTACAACAAGTTGGGTTCCAACTCAGGTGATGAAACAAAGATTGTTGCCACAGTCACTAAAGGAAAAATCATGGCAAAAGCAAGCAAAGAGGAAGCCATGGCAAGCACCAACATAGCGAATAACTCCAAAAACACTTCAAATGAAGAAAACAAAATTGAGTTGTTCCATATCAGAGTTATTTCCAAACACACCAAGATTGATATGTTGTTTGACAGTGGATCCCATGAAAATTTAATTTCCACATACTTGGTTAAGAAATTGAATCTGGAAATCGTGCCTCATCATAAACTATATCCATTGGGTTGGATAACCAAGGATGCCAATCTTCAGGTCACAAGGACATCTATTTTCAAGTTTGCTATTATTGCCAATTTCATTGATGAAGTTGAATTAGATGTAGTGTCACTAGATATTTCTAGAATTATGTTGGGAAGCCCGCATCTATATGATAGGAAAGTAGTTTTCCATAGATTTAGGAACAAATATCATTTGTTCAAGGATGGATTGGAGTATATTGTGAGATTCCATCATAGGAATCTTAATCTGTCCTTGGAAAGCACAGGGAAAACGAAGTGACCAGTAAATTCCAGTGAGAGTCTCGTGCTCCTTATAATCAAGTAGAAGAATGACATGGAGCATGAATCCTTTGTAGCATGTGATGTGAGGCTGAAATATGAATTGGCTGATGTGGTCAATCAATATGGAGATATGTTTCAAAAACCAAAGAGATTGCCACCAAAAAGGGGAATTTAGCACAAACTTTGGCTACAACAAGACTGTCCACTTCCAAATATCGGTATGTATTGAATGTGAATTCTGGAAAGTTTAGAAATTAAGAAACAAGATCAGGAATTGTTAGATAAAGGTGTAATTCATCCCTCTACTTCGCCATGTGGTTCATCAATTTTTTTGGTACCTAAGAAAGATGGAACTTGGCGCATGTGTGTAGATTATCGAGCTTTGAATAAAATTACTATAAATAATCGATACCCACTGCCCATAATAGATGATTTGCTAGATGGGTTGAATAATGCAACACATTTCAGTAAATTAGACTTGAGAAGTGGATATCATCAAATTAGAATAGTTGAGGAGGATATTTGGAAGACTGCTTTTAAAACCAAACAGGGATTGTTTGAGTGGTTCGTTATGCCTTTCGGTCTTTGCAACACTCCAGCTACATTCATGAGAGTTATGAATGATGTTTTAAGATCCTTTCTTGATGAGTTTGTAATTGTTTGTTTAGATGATATTTTGATATTTAGCAAATGATGAGAAGAGCATGTCAAGCATGTGAGGAAAGTTTTGGATGTCTTGAGAAAATAACAGTTATTTATGAATATGTCTAAATGTGAATTCGGGAAAGCTTCCTTAGTGTATTTGGGTGACATAGTTGGAGGAGGTGAGCTGAAGATTAACCCCTCTAAAGTTTCGGTCATTGTGAATTGGCCAATACCCAAATCAGTCACAGAAGTAAGGAGTCCTCTGGGAGAAACACATTACTGGAGAAAGTTCATTGCTAGCTTCTCTTTCATAATATCTCCACTACATGCTTTGACCAATGTGAAGGTTGTCTTCCAGTGGGGAGGCAAACAACAAAAAACGTTTGATGTATTAAAACAAAAGTTAAATTTAGCCCTAGCTTTAGCATTGTCGGATTTGAAACAACCATTTAAAATAAAAACAAATGCAAGTGACTATGCCATGGGTGCAGTTCTTTTATAGCATGGTAAGCCCATTTCATTTCATTCTGATATTTTTAATGGTGTTGTTGTTAACTATCCTACATATGATAAAGAGATTTACGCATTGGTGCAAAGTGTGAAGAAATGGAAGCATTATTTAATGGGAAAATAAACCATCATTCACATTGATCATCAAGCTTTGTAATATCTGCAATCTCAAACAAAATTGCATCAATCAAGGCACCTTCATTGCATGGGATTCTTACAGAAACTCCATTTGGTAATCAGCTACAAGAAAGCTATCTATAACAGAGTTTCTGATATGCTTTCTAGACAAGTTGTAAATGTAGCCATTTTACTGAAGAATCATTTTGTTTTGCCTGAAAGTTATGTTGAAAAATACACACATGACGTTAACTTTCAAGAGGTATATTCAAACTTGATTCAAGGCCACCAAGTTGAGGAATTAGACGACCATGTACATGATAATCTGTTGTATCATTTGGTATAACTTTGTGTTCCACAAGGAGAGAGAGTAATTGTCACAAGGGAATCACACATTTCTCTTATTGTTGCACATTTCGATGTAAGTAAAACAGTAGAAAATATTTATATGTATTTTGACTGGCCTCGTATGCTTGAAAGCGTGTCACGTTTTCATCAAAGGTTGTTCATTGTGTGCAGTCAGTAAGCTGAAACTAGAATTGTACACACCACTGCCAGTGCCTTCACGTCCATGGGAGAGTGTTTTTATGGATTTTATAGGAGGCCTTTATTTATGAAGAAAAGGTCATGATTATTTGTATGTAGTTGTGGACAGGTTCAATAAGAGCTGCATATTAATTCCTTGTAAAAAACAAATTATAGCTGAACAAATAGCTCAACTTTTCTTTGAAAATGTATGGGTTCATTTTGGATTACCTTCTATTGTAAGTGATCATGATTCCTGATTTGTTGGGAATTTTTGGTCAAGTTTATGGAACTTGATGGATGCCAAGTTGAAGAAAATTAAAGCCTTCCATCCAAAAATACATGGTCAAGCTGAAGTGGTTAATAGGACAGTTATTCATTTTCTAAGAGGATATTACAGCGAACATCCTAAGTTGTGGGACAAATAGTTGCATTATATTCAACATGCTTACAACCGAGCAAAACACTCTTCTACTCTAACTTCGCCTTTTGAGGAATATCTTGGTTATTTTACTAAATCAACTTTGGATTTCATCTTTGAGAAAGATGTAGTTGTAGATTGACATAGCCACATAGAGAGAACAAAGAAATTCATTGAGAAAAATCAATTGATTCACCAAACAGTTCAAGAACAACAGAAAAGAGTCAAGGCAAGTATAAGGCATGGAATGATAAGCATCATGTGGATCATTAGTCTCAAGTAGGTGATGAAGTGTGGTTACACATTAGTAAGGAAAGGCTTTAAGGTGAAGATAAAAAGTTGAAACCAATCTGTTATGGTCAATTTAAAATTCTAGAAAATATTGGTAATAATGCTTTCAAGCTTGATTTTCCTTCATATATGCAAATTTATTCCATTGTTAATGTTGAAAATTTGAGATTGTATAAGCCTCCTTTGATTGAATATCAAGGATAAAGTGTACAAATTCCACCAATTAGATATTTTTCTCCAAAATTTCTTGATGAGCTTCAGCAAGACACCATACTTGACAGAAGAGAGAGGTCATCAAAGAGGGGAAACTTTGATTATCTTCGAGTGGGTCTCAAAGGTAAAAATCCATCAAAGGCCAAATGGATTGAAGAGGGGAAGGTGAGGAACAATACCCTCATCTGTTCAATAACTAAATATAATCTTTTAGGGTCCAAAAGGCTTCTAGTGGGGAGGAGTGATCACGAGCTCAAGTTTATGCTCAAAATGAAAAGTGTTAGAATCTTGTTAAACTCAGCTTTAGATCAAAGAGCTCTTCATTATGAATCTAATGGTATGAACGAAACTCAAATCTGAGCTCAAAGTTCATGTTTGACTTGTCTACATGGCAGGATTGGGATGATGTGGCAAGGTCTTCAACGAACAAGGAGGTGCCAAGTGGCAGGATGCCATTGACCCTCGCATATCGCATACTGTAGGTCACAGGTGCATCGGGTTAAGAATCGCCCACCAAGCAATGCTGATTGTGATTTTGATATCACATATCGTAATAGCAGGATAGGAGGAGGTATAGAATCGGCACAGTCACGGTTGCTTTGTGATATATCACAATCACATATCACACCCAAAACCCACTGATATATATATGATACAGGGATTATCCACTGATAGAGAAATGTGATGAGTTTCGATTGCAATAAGTCTCGGATGTGATATGTTATGTGTTGCAATTTATATGTCACCGAGTCCACCAATACCACCAATTATGTTCCCCCGCCAATTTCCAATGGCGATGAGCAATAAATTCCTAGACATGATACATAATGAGCCACAATTTATACTCTCGTCGCGTCTGCGATATCGCTATCACAACATTCCGCCGTGTTAACAATACCTTCAGCCCGGAAAACATCGTCGATTACGATTTGCGATATGACCGACAGGTGATGGCCCACAGCATGGCCAAATTCTCACTTTGTTAGCAGATTTTGGAGCAAATTTGTGTGATTATGTTGGTTTTTGAGAAATTTGTGGAACAAATAGTGGAAGAACTAGGAGAAGTAATCATTTCCTCAGTTCTTATCCAAATTGAATGAAAAAAGAGTCTAGGTAGCCATTTTTGAGTTTTAAGAACTCATTGAGACATGTTTCAAGAGGTATTTGAGCATTACAAACATACTTTTGTTGTAATTTTGAGCATAATAAAGAGGCCCAAGCATTGGACGCTAGACCAAGGAGACATAGCCCAGGAGGGGTGAACTCCTTATCAAATCTTTGTGTTGTATGTTGTATTTTGATGTTCTTTCTTGTTATTTTGTTTTTGTTCATCATATGTTTTATGTTAAATTGTTTATAGAATTTACTTAAGAAACTCTCATGGGAATCAGTTAATTTAGCAAAAAAAAATGGTGAATCCTTAAGCACTTGATAAGAAAATGATAATCATCTTGGGTTTTATTCCAAATGGGGAATCAATATAGCATTACTAATATGCTCCATTTCAGATCAATAGATATCTCAAATTCCTACTCTATATGTCTTATCTCTTACCACTTCAGCTTATCCCCCTTCTTATGTGGATCTCAAGTATAGATTGGTAAATCCTAAACTTCCACTTTTTCCTTATAAATTTATCACCCTCCATAGAGTCATGGTTGGATTTTGGAGATTGATAGTGCCCTCATTTTCTTGCCTTGAGCTTAAATATTCATCACATTCATGCATTAGGGTTGATGTTGAAGGTTTTCTTTGTGGCAATGAGTTATAAGTCAATTGTGGGAGGCATCTACAAAGTTAAGCATCTATAAATGGTTGTAACTCTCTCCTCTCTTTATTAATAAAAAAAACATTTTGTTTTCCTATACTTGTGTCATATTGATGCTCATGCATTTCAATGCCATTTGACTCATTGATTAAATTAGAGGGAATTTCAACTCAAAAATAGCCACCTAAGAAAAAATTAAGAAATTAATAAAATAATGCTATATAGACAATTTTTTAATATATTATTTTTGTTATTTTACTTTTATCAAAATTACCTAAATAAATGTCACTTTTATCAAAATACCAGATATATATATATATATATATATATATATATATTATATATATATAATATATATAATATATATATATATATATATATATATTATAATATTAATTTTATTAATACAAGATTTAATCAAATTTGGTATACAAAATTTACTACACTATTTCAAATTGTTTATATAAATTCCTAATTATCCTAAATATAAGGAAAAAAATTAATCATTAATAAAAAATTATTAAAATTAATAACATTTGTTTTAAGAATATTTTTTTAATATAACAATAGATATGCACAAAAATTAACACCTTAAAACATTTTCTGTATTCAAGATTCTGTGATCCATAATGAGTTAAGCAAAGTCTTTCGGTAGAAATCACATAAGAGAAATTTTTGGCCAACGCGTTTTGAACCAACAAGTGTGGATCATCTTTAAGACCAGATGAAGAGGTAGACCATGGCAAAGGCTTAAATATAGAGCAATGTAGAGACATAATTTCAAGTAATGGCTATATTTGAATAATAACAATTATTATTCAGTAACGGCTATATTAAACAGCTAGTTTTTGAAAAAAATATTTAAATAATGATAGTTTTTCATTAATTTATTAAAAATATTAATAGGTAACGACTATATTAAACGGCTAGTTTTTGAAAAATAATATTTTAATTAATTTATTAAAACCAAATATTACTAGTTTTCGAAAAATTATATTAAATAATTATATTGTTTATTAATTTATTAAAATTAATAGGTAACAGCTATATTAAATGGCTAGTCTTTGAAAAATAATATTTAAATTGTGATATTAGTTTATTACTTTATTAAAAACAAATATTAATAAGAAACCGCTAGATTAAACAACTAGTTTCTGAGAAATAATATTTAAATTAATTTATTAAAAAAAAACAACTTTAAAGAAGGGGAGTCAAAAATTATAAAAACGAGTAAAGATTTTAATCAAGACAAGATCATTTGATAAATAATTAATGAGAATAAAATAAACTAAATTAAAAATAATAATGGAAAACATAAATAAAATAAAACAAAAATATACACCAGTCAAAATTAAATATAATAATAATATTTATAATATTATAATATATATATATATATATATATATATATATATATATATTATCCAAAGAAAAGTAATCAATAAATAAAATGGGGTCAACAATAAAATATGGGACTCAGACCTATTAAACAAATAAAAAAATACTAAAAGGAGTTAAGAATGAATAGGATGATAAAATACATAAAAAAAAAACATAAAAGATCAAGAAAATGAACTCTAGTGAAGAATAAATCAACAATAGATACCATAAAAAGGACACAAATACCTACATAAATTAAAAAAACAAACAAAATAAATCCCAAAAAAGGCCTAAAAACTAGGAGGACATGACAGGGACCCAACTTCTACTAATATTGCAACCATCATCTCTATTCAAATTATTGGCTCTTTTTTCAATTTCTAGGGTCTCCCTCAATTTACGATGATGGAAATGACTAACCCTAGCAATGACTTGGGCCTCCTCAATGAAGATGTGATCCTTAGATTTATCTTCATGCTTCGCCAAAGTAGAGGAGTGGATCTTGTCGTGCTTGATTTCAACAGCATGCTCACAAATCCTTTGATTAATCGAGCAACTAATCTCACCAATGTAGGGAGTCCCACAAGAGCATGAGATAATGTAAACACCCTTCATATTCTTGGGGTCAATTGGGTCTTTTACACATCTAAGGGAGCTCTAGATCGTATTAAAGGCCTAAAGGTTGAAGCCACCTTATGCTTCCTTAGGATCCTCGCAAGCTTCTCAGTGATCCCTTAGATAAAAGGAAGATGAACACCAAAAAAATGATCCTTGGTATCATTCTTAGCACTAGGACCTTTTTCAGCTCTAAGGAAAGACTTAGCACATTAGTGTCTACTATACCCATTATTAAAGAAAAAACTTAGGAGATGTGTTTTCTCTTGATTGAGATTGTTCTCATCAAAAGCTATTAAATCTCTAGTCGCTAAGGTGTTGAGAACACCAAGCTTTTGAGCTAGGAAATGACTGAGAATTAGCATGAAGATATTGCTCCGTATGATTTTTCTTACAAAATACCTGATGAGAGAAAGATCCATCATCATTCCTTGAGAGGAGGACATCAAGGAAGGGCAGACTACCATTACATTCAAATTCTATGGTGAACTTTATAGAACTAGATTGATTGTTAAGATGGAGGAAAAACAGTTCCAACTTTTCTTTACCATGGGACCAGATGACATAAGTGTCATCCACAAACCTCTTCCACATCTTCAGCAAAAGACGAGAAGAAGCTAAGGAATTTGATTCAAAATCCTCCATGAATAGATTAGCTACCACAGGGGAGAGGGGGGAACCCATGGCAACACTGCAAGTTTGCTCACAGAATTCCCCATCAAATGAAAAGAAAGTAGAAGTAAGAAAAATACCAACTAAATAAATCGTATCAAGATCTATGATGCACTTGATGACTTTGATGGCCTCGTTGATAGGGATATTAGTGTAAAGGGAGACCACATCGAAGCTCACAAGTTTGTCATCTGGATCAATCTTGAAACTCTTTAACTCATTAACAAAAGATGCAGAGTCCTTGACGAAGGATTCTGTATGGCCAACAAGGGGCTTAAGATTTTGTGCTAAATATTTAACAAGAAGATAAGTTGGCCCTCCTATCGTGTTGATAATGGGTCTCAGAGGATCCCCTTCCTTATGAATCTTTGGCAAACCATAAATTCTAGGGGTAAGAGAGCAACTTTCAATAAGATTATGACTTAACGAGTTGATTGAACTACTATCATTTATAGCAAGAGCCACACTTTTGGAAATCTTCTTCAGGGGGATCCTTGTTGAGTTTCATGTAGCTCTTGCTATTATGGAGGTGGTCCAACATCTTCCGGCGGTAATCATCTTTATCAAGAATAACCACAACACCACCTTTGTCGGCTTTGAGAACAACAATATTCTTATTATTGTTTAACGATTCTTATTATGTGATTTCTATCGAAAGACTTTGCTTAACCTTAAAACATATTTTTCTAAAATATTTGAATGGATAATATTTTATTGTGAAAATTTGCTTTATTCTCACATTTGCTAATTTTCCAATTTTTTAATGAGTAATTTTCGTGGACAAAATATTACTGTAATTTTTTTCATTTTTTGAACCCTTAATTTAAATAAATTTCTCCTCACGATTTTCTGAATTCTTGGTGTCCAAGTTATCCTCATGATTTTCTGAATCTTTGGTGCCCATTTTCATGAACCCTTGGTTTCCAATTCTTTTATTATCTGGCAACACATTTTTTTACACTAGATCTCCAATTTTTTTCTTATCTCGCAAAACATTTTTTAACGGTAGATCTCCAATTTGTTATTGGCAACATATTTTTTTTATTTCTCCTTACGATTTTTGAATTCTTGGTGTCCAAGTTATCCTCATGATTTTATGAATCTTTGGTTTCCAATTTCTTAAACCCTTGGTCTCCAATTTTATTTTATTTTTTATCCGACAACACTCTTTTTACTCCAATTTGCTATGGGCAACCTATTTTTTTTATTTTCCTTACGATTTTCTGAATCGTTGGTGTTCAATCTCGTGAACCCTTGGTCTCCAATTTTTTATGGGAAACATATTTTTTAACCCCTATCTCTATTTTTTTGTGGGAAATTTAGGTTTGACTAAAATTTTCATTGGTTCAATCAAAAACTGGATCCATGAAAATTGTATTTGAATTTTACCATTTGAAACAGGTTTTCATGCTATATATTCTTGGTTTTGATCATTAATTGGAGGTCATTCTATTCATTTATCAACTAATATTGAACATTTTTTGACCAACGTCAATACCTTCTTAAAGCTAACAATTTGTTTTAGGTATATTGTTTCAGTGTTTTTTTTGTTGTTGTATGAATTACCATGGAAATAAATTTTCAATTAATTTAAAACTTACAAGTTTAACATGTCATTTTGAGGTTGTTTTGGTATTTTGTAGTCTACCTACAAATTTTGAGCTTAATATTTCTTCGGTGTCCATATTTTTAAAATTAGGTTTTACATTTTTAATTTAGTTTCACTTGGGGTTGTGTTTATCATTTGTATGGAATATTGTACTTTCAATCGACATTGTAGTTGAGTTTTGTGTCGACATTACTCATGTATTCTTTGCGAGTGTAAACATGAAACAACACTCGAAAGAGGAACTTACAAAAATGGTGGCTTCTTTCTTTAGTGGAATGACCATTACAAAATTTATTAGTGTGCTTGTGTTACGCTTTGCACGGTTAGAAGTATTTGAAGTCTACTATTTTCAAATGTACCTTGCCCTTGTGACAATATGGTTCTTGCATGGTCTTATTTTTCTACTAGTATATCCTTCAATTCTTTGTTGGATGATAATGGGAAGAACTCACCCAAATCATCATCGTTATGGACTCTATGAAATGAAAAACGAATTCATAGTTTATAATGTGTCAAACATAATTCTTTGTGAATTACAATACTTGTAAGTTAGCATTCAGTTAGGCTAGTGAAAGTATAAAATTTTCAGTTAATTTATTTCTCATCTTACATGAGCATTTTGGACTATATCTATGTTTTTGCATAGACTTCTCATGACCGATGTAATCTCTCGTCCCTTGGTGCTTATTAACATAAGTTTCATTTCTTTTCCGCCCAACATAAATTTCATTTCATTTCATTATTTTATTATTGTTGGAATGATGGGTTATGCAACTATTGGTTGAAGCAAGGCATGTACTCTATCCAACCGACCT
>APFE030908690.1:0-12447 GCA_000404065.3 Pinus taeda | reverse complement strand
GAGGTCGAAGCGTTCCACCTCGAAATCCTTCATCCAGATAGCCCCCACCATCGACGAAGCAAGCCTCCTCCCCATTGGACCACGAGCGCATACACAATTGAAACAACACATGCCCCCAACCCTCCCCTCCCCGCACGAAGGCCACCTAGGAGTCACCCGGACAGCAGCAACGATGGACCTCGATCGCATGATCGCCTGTGGCAGCCTCAATGCAAAGGAAACGGAAGGAAACAAAACAAGACCAACCGAGCTTACAACCTCTCTTAGAAATGCCCCCCAGCCCTCCCCGCTGCGCACCAAGGCCACCTAGGAGTCCACCCAGGCAGCAGCAACGGCGAACCTCAATCACTTGACCGCTTGCGGCAACCACGATGCGAAGTCAAAGGAAGGAAATAATTTCAAATCAAGAGGCTCGCTACACAATACAAGAACATATCCAAACAGGAGGACGGATCGGGTAGCTCTGCACCCCACGCACCCTACGTACAGGCAACCTAGGAGATTTCCCACAGCTTTAGCGACCGGACGATGAATAATTTTCCCCTACGGCCACCTCCACGCAAAGGAGGGAGGTCGAAGCGTTCCACCTCGAAATCCTTCTTCTAGATAGGCCCCGCCATCGATGTAGCAAGCCTCCTCCCCATTGGACCACGAGCACATACACAATTGAAACAACAAAATGCCCATAAACGTTGTGACTTAACATTTCCAACTGAAAAAGCCTGCCTCACACGCAAGATTCAAGGAAAAATCCGACCCCACGATCAAACATATGGGCCAACACATCTATCAAAACCTCAAAGCCAGTGCAACCACAAACGATGTGCACTTTGAAAGGAATGCCAACCCTTGAATTTACAACAAGGAGAATAGCACCTCACATCACTCGACGAAAAAAGCAAGCAAGAGGGAGGGTAGGTGGTTTACAACCAAAACCCTTCCATGACCCTCTTAAATGTATGCATCTCAACCGACAATGCCAACACAGAAAGAGTACAAGCACAAGAAACTGGCGCCATAAACAGCCGAACAATGAAGAGGCCAACCATCACAAGGAGCCACACCACAAAAACCCATACAACTTCGAGAACTTGGAGCAGTCGAGGAATTGTTCACATATGCCTCCAGGGACAAGCATGGCCAACATTACCACTCATGCGCTACTGAGTGGGCAGGGAGAGAAGATGAAAATCGACCGCCCTACAAATGACCAAAGGCCATTCTTCAGGCAAACCCGAAAAACCAACTCAATTACCAACCCACCTTTCACACGAAAAGCAAAACCCTCCGCACCCAATAGGGAGGAGGCGAACAATATAACGAGGATCCAATTTCAATGGAGCCACACATGGCTGCCCAGTGCAATAAAAATTTTATGTTCACAAGAACCGAGGGGCACAGCAGCGACATAGCCACGACAGAGTTTTGGGGATCCCATCTGGGACCACAACAACAAAGGCTCAACAGAGCACTGAGAAAACCATTCTTATCGTTGGGATGGGCAAGAGGGACGGGGATGAGCATGGCCCACACTACCACTCATGTGCTACCGAGTGGTGATGGAGAGAAGATGAAAATCGGCCACCCTACAAACGACCCAAGGCCATTGTTCAGGCAAACCCAAAAACACAACTCGCTTACCAACCCACCTTTCACACGGAAAGAAAGCTTGTCACTGGTATCATCTGGAGGGGCACAAGGGGACCAAGACGAGCCAGGGAGCCACACCACAACAAACCATACAGCTTGGAGAGCAAACAGGGAGTTGTTCACATATGCCTCCCGGGACGAGCATGGCCAACATTACCGCTCATGCGCTACCGAGCGGGATGGAGAGAAGATGAAAATCGGCCACCCTACAAACGACCCAAGGCCATCGTTCAGGCAAACCCAAAAACACAACTCGATTGCCAACCCACCTTTCACACGGAAAGAAAGAAAACCTATCGCTCATATCATCTGGAGGGGCACGAGGGGACCAAGACGAGCTAGGGAGCCACACCACAACAACCCATACAGCTCCAAGAACTTGGAGAGCAGAAGGGAAGTTGTTCACATATGCCTCACGGGACGAGCATGGCCAACATTACCGCTCATGCGCTACCGAGTGGGGGATGGAGAGAAGATGAAAATCGTCCACCCTACAAACGACACAAGGCCATCGTTCAAGCGAACCCGAAAACACAACTCGATTTCCAACCCACCTTTCACACGAAAAGAAAACCTACCGCTGGTATCATTTGGAGGGGACCAGGATGAGCCCAGGAGCCACACCACAACAACCCATACAACTCCAAGAACTTCGAGAGCAGAAGGGGAATTGTTCACATATGCCTCCCGGGACGACCATGGCCAACATTACCGCTCATGTGCAATCAAGTGGGGATGGAGAGAAGATGAAAATCGACCACCCTACAAACCACCCAAGGCCATCATTCAGGCAAACCCGAAAACACAACTCGATTGCCAACCCACCTTTCACACGGAAAGAAAACCTGCCGCTGGTATCATCTAAAGGGGCACGAGGAGACTAGGACAAGCCGGGGAGCCACACCACAACAGCCCATACAGCTCCAAGAACTTGGAGAGCAGAAGGGGAATTGTTCACATATGCCTCCCGGAATGACCATGGCCAGTGTTACTGTTACACAATAATTTGTCACTGTCTCCTTGTCAGTCCTCCTACTGTGTCATGAAATCAAATCCATCATGCTCATGCTCTCTGAAATGTCCAAAAAACCCTCTTTGCCTAAGTTTATTGGATCATCGCGACTGTTATTGAAATAACTGCGCTGACTAGCGGATGATAGTGCAATTGGTGCGCTGCCAGCACGGAAGCACACGGGTTTCCCGCGCTGATCGAATTTCATAGCCAGTGCACCCTCCGCTTGTATTAAGTCGTGCTGATCAGACCTCTTCAGTCATTGAGATGCGATGTCAGCGCGCTAGTCCAGTTATGAACCCACGCTGATCCTGTTTGGGCGAGTTTGTTCTAATAGCCAGCCTTCCAGATGACTCCAGACCTGGTTGTTGGCTTTGTAAAGGTCGCCCAAACTTCTATGGCATGTCTATTCGTCTTATGAGCCACCTTTCTTGGAGATAAGCTCATCCTTTCACTATTCATGGAGACTCCTTCTCCTATATAAGCCTCCACCATTGCCATGAGCAGCTAGTTTTTGACATATATACTTTGACATAGAGGAATTCATAGTGCTTTAGTGCTGCTCTTAATAGGCATTTGGTGTGTTGAGTGTGGATTGCTAGAGAGCTTAAGGAAGGTTGTGAAGTTTGTTTCCTTGTGTGAGAGAGAGAGTTGTTTTTCTTGGGAGATCTACCTCCAAGGGTGAATGCTTATGAGACTTGCTGGCTGGACCCTCTTGAGAAGGACCCAGCGTCAGAACATTGGTTGTACCTTTCTCTGTTTTTGATTAATAAAAAATAGATGACTACTGTTATGGTTCCATTCTCATTTGTCTTATAATGGTTAATGTGAATTACATCCTTTCTGACTGATGTATAGTTGCTTTTACTAGATTTCATGCTTGTGTTTGTTCTCTCTTTGCGTGTGCAGGTGTCCATCCACGAGGATAGTGGAGGATCATGACCGACCAGAGCGAAGGAGTGAGAGCGGCATCTCTTCATCAAACAAATAGCATTGGAATCCAAGTGGTTGTTCATTACCCACTTTTTAATTGCAACTAGGAACTTGCAGAGTAGCATTGATTGATTGTTGCTAGACCCGTTTTGGGCTAGTGGGATCGCCTCTGTCCGTAGAGGGGATTTACCTGTTTAACAATTTGGCGACTCCACTGGGGAGAAACTATTTGGAGTTTGTCTTGCATGTTAGTTTTCTCTTGCTTGCCTGATTTAATGAGCTTTCTGGGTCATTTGCTGTTTGATCCTTCTAAGCACTGTTGGCCCGACCCTGGTTTGTCTCGTTTATTTTTGGGTCAGTAAACGCGGTTGGTGCGTTTTTTCCTTTGACAGTCGCGCCAGTTGGCGCATGTTGCACAGTAGGAACTCGTGCCAATTCCTGAATAGCTCAAGTTGCAGATTCACAATCGCGCCAGCTCTGTGAATTTTGCCAGTTTTTTAGTTGAAAGCTCCTTAAACTCGAATTTTTGTTTTTCTATATCTTTTGCAGCTTCTGGAAGTGTGTTAGACCTTTGTGTGACTGGTTATTACTTTTATCCTTTAGTTGTTTGCTTATTTCTATCGATTTTGTATCCTAGCCCTAGAACACCTCGTGGCTTTGCATGTCGAGCCTTCTGTGGGAAGTTGTGGTTTGATAATCCAGTCAACTTTTTGGTTGTTTTCCGCACTTATCTAGTGGTTGTGAAAGTTTGTATTCTATGCTTCGAGTGATTCACTTCTAGCTTGTTTGGAAATCTCACCCAATTTTCTTGATTTGCACTTGATTGGTTCTTAGATTACATTAGAATCATCTTGTGTTTGAGAATTCTCTTGCAGAGATCACACGTGCATAATTAGAATTCTCATTTGTGCATAGATTACATTTGCACACTTTTCAAGTGAATTGTGCATAGATTCCTCCTTTGAATTCCCTTTTGTCCTATTGAGCTTAGATCACATAGCTCATAAACCTTAGTTTTTTCCTCTGATCTGGAAAACTGCTTTGGTGTCTTGGGGACTTTGTTGTCTTTTCATCGAGTGATTTTATTTATTTTTCTTGGTGTAGCTATCTCTCAAAATCATTTTAAGTGCTTTGTGCCATTGAAAAGAAAATCAAACTAGTATCTTTTGCATTTAAAAGTTAAAAGGAAAAAGACATTTCGTTGATTTGTGTTTTCAAAAGAAAAGTTTCATTTCCTTGCCATTAGTTGCATTAGGTTGTTTGATTGCTTGAGTTCATTTTGTTTGATTGAAAAATTCCTAACCTTCTCGTAGTTAGAATTCATCGAACAAAATGGTATTCTTTGGCATGTAGTTTGCATCTAAGTAATTGTGAGAGATCATACGGTAGGACCTGAAATAATAACTTAATTCAAGATCAACCGTAAAATAAACTGAATAAATCTAAAAATGCATTGGAACTTAACGCAAATATCTAGAGTTCTAGGTTAGAGACGTGTTCCGGCGTCTTTAAACCTGGTAGCTTACCGTCGAGTGGTTGGGTGATTCCTCCACGGTGAAACGATAGGTGCCAGCACGGATTGGGCTCCCACGTACCGTCACGTATATATAGGGAGACTCCAGTAGGTTTGCATCCTTTATCCATAGGAAGCCGAGTCTGCCACCTTGTGAGCCGTAACGCACCGAACACAGCATTCGGGAGGATTGACTGCAGTACGGAAAGTCCTTGGTTCTCATACGATTGCCAAGGTGTATAAGCAGTTTTACGGATTGCTTGGTAAACCCTTTGCTTAGAATCTCCAGAGCAGTCACTTTTGATCCTTTCGGACTCCCTAAAAGAAAAGGTGTAAGTGAGCGTCTTGTCACTTCGTGCTCATTAAACATTCAAAGGAGACTAGAGTCATCTTTTCGTCCTTTTCTCGACTCTTGAAACATGAAAAGGTCAAGTTCAGTTCCTGTGTCGTAAAAATTTATTCGGCCTCGATAACATTACCTGGTTAGATCTTGTGTGCGTTAGCTTGAGTAGGTTTATTTTTTCTATGGCAACTTTTCCAGGGTTCACCAACCCAAGTTCCCCTCCTGACGGGAATCCTAGCCATTTCCCTCCTCTTGGGAATGTTGGTGCTCCTTATATGGCGATGTTATCCCTTCCAAGGTTAACTGTCGGGTTGCCTGTTTGGTTGTTTTCAACCTCTTTGGTCCCTGCCATGTTGGCTGCTACTCCATCAATCCCTCCACCTGAACAATATCATGTTGAACCTAAGGTGGACCTCTCCCCTTCGACGCCTACTTCTACGTCTTCTTCTTGTACTTCGCCGGGTGAAAGTCTCGATTCGAATAACCAGGTGGCTAAGAAGAAAAAGAACAAGAACAAGAAAAAGAAGTCTCCTAAGGGAGAGGCTACAAGTACAACTGTTACTCCCTCGAGTACACCTGAAGTCGAGCCCCCTTCCACTCATCTGCGGAAGGTTACGTTTCCTTGTCGATTATGCAAGGAGCACCATCTTCTTCGCGATTGTCCTGGCATTCCCAGGGTACTAGAAATATGGTCTCGCAATCCGGCCCACCCCTCATCGTCCTCTGAGACTCACGGCGATGCTACCTCATCAGTTGGGAATGGCAAGGGAAAAGGGAAGATTCGAATCCCCTGCAGACTTTGTGAAGGCAATCATCCCCTTCACCTTTGTCCACTCATGGATAAAGCCTCCACTATTTTGGAAAGTCTCCTAGCTCCCTCACCCCAACTCCCCATTGGATATCAACGTCTTTCTGCAGCTGCAGATCATTCGCCTCCCGACAATGAGATTGGTCCACATTCTTCTCTTTTGCAGGCCCCTCTTCCCGAACTTGGCTGTGCCCAGCCTGTTCCAGACCAACCATTGGTCGGAAAGAGTGTCGACTGGAGTTCACCTCCTGTCGACCACTCTGTTTCAGAAGAGCAAAATTCCCATGTTCTTCTCGTCACATCAAATTCTCCTGAGCTTGATAATGGTTTTCCCATCCCAGCCTCTCCGGAGAATTCCGATTCGGTTCCTTTCGAGCAGGGGGGCAACCATATGGTTCCCCCACCAAGTAGTTCCGTCGTTTCCTTCGATTGGAGTCATTTGACCACCCCTCCCCTTCCATCCCATGTGCCTTTCTGGGTCACCGCCTATGCCTCCCATATGGCGCTGCCTGGCACTGTGTTAGATGAAGGAGCATCAGTTAGTCTTATGCCCGTTACTACTTGGCAGGCTTTGGGTTCCCCATCGCTTGTACCTATCACACCGAATCTCACCGCTTTTGACAGAGGAATGAGTCAACCATTAGGGATCCTTCCAAAGTTCCCTATGACTTTGGGAGGCAAGACTGTCTATATAGACGTCTCGGTTACCCAAGGTTCTTTAGACTTCAGTCTTCTCCTTGGTCTTGACTATGTGTATGCCATGGGATCCCTTGTTTCTTCACTTTTCCGTGTGGCTTTCTTTCCACACGATGGAAGAATAGTGACAATGGATCAATTATCATTCGTTCATCCACAAGCCCCTCCGGCACAATTGTCCTTCCCTCTTGGTTCTCATCCACCAGTTGCATCTGTCTCACCCTAGATCAACTACGTGGCCACCTCTCCCGTGCCTATATCCAGCAATGCTGCCGTCATGCATAGTGTCCTAGGGGCATTGGGTCCTGACTTTCGAGACATTGACCTCCCACCGGGAGTGCCACTCTTGGAAGCCCCGACTTCCTGTTCATTATGATGAAGTTTGGGTGCAGCATAGTTCATTTTCCTATGTCAAGCTCCTTAAAAAATGAAACTAGGTCTGGGCGGAGCATAGTTCACTTTCCTATGTCAAACTCCTTAAAAAATGAAATTAGGTCTGGTCAGAGCATAGTTCCTTGTCTTGAGTCAAGCTCGTTAAAAAATGAATCACAGATTTTCGAGCATAGTTCCTGATCTTGTGTCAAGCTCCTTAAAAAATGAAACAAGGGTTATGAGGATATTCTTTTACTGTGTCAACCTCATTAAAAAATAAACCAAATCCCTTTCCAACTCGAGTCTTTTGATTAAGATCTCGTAAAATACAAGTCGAGTCTTTCCAAGATCTCGAAAGTGAACCTTCATTCCATCCACTTTGTTGAATGCAATGAAGCTTGGGGGGCATGTACCTTGTTTTGCGTCATTATGCTGGGGGCATGTGAACTTATAACAAGCATAGTTTTTCATTTCAAGCTTGTGTAAACATGAAACCGATTCCAAGCAGAGTTCTCCATGGTTCAAGCTTGTGTAAAAATGAACCCATGCCCGAGTCACCTTTAATCTCTTTTCTGACTTGTAAAATATGAAAAGATTGCCGAGTATTTTTTCCCTTTTTGACTCGCTAAAGAGAATACAAATGGAGGTCTTCTTTCAGCTCTTTTCTAACCGTTTAAGGATGAAAAGATTGCCGAGTTATTCCTCTCAACTCGTTAAATGAACATGAGAGGTGGTCGTCTTTAAACCCTTTTCCAACCGTTTAAAAACGAAAGGATTGTCGGACCCTTGTCGTTTTCGGTTCGTTTACGGTCACGAAGGGGCGTGATTTTGACTGCTTTTTTACTTTTTCGGGTCGAAGTCACTATTTACGAAAAGTACTCCTCAATCATTCTGGTTGGGCGGTTCTTTCGAGTATTGTTTTATACTTTTTCGGGCTCGAGAGACACAACTTTAAGAAAAAGGACCCCCCTAGAGTTTTCTTTTCTGCTGTCTTTTCAGACTCTCTAAATAGGAAAAGACGCCGAGTTCTTCCTTTGTCAGACTCGTTAAAACTTAAACGACATCGGGTTCTGTCGAAATGACATTCCTCAAGCATATGCTATCCTCGTCAAGCTTGTCACCCAAAAATAACCGGGGTACTCGCCAGAAATGGTGGGGGAAATAAAGGAATCATAATCGTCGTCATTGGCAGTATGTCGCTCTTGAACATGGCACTGTTTGCATTCGTGACTGGGTGGGGACATCTCATCTTGTTTCACATTTGCCTCCATGGGTTTGGGTTATCCTATTTGACCATTCATCTGCTCATCGTCTTGTCATCATGACCCCTGATCATTTGACCTCAAATACTGCCAAATCCGTCGTTGTGTCGTTGATATGTTCAAGAGAAGTTGGCCTTTGCAAGAATACTCAACCTCCCTCCGATATCTCGCACAAAACATATTGTCTCTTTCCATCTCATGTCGATGATGTGGGAAACATTATGGCCCACCTTCGACGAAGATCACTTCCTGTCGACTTCAACTCATTATCCAGGAAGGTGACCTAGAGACTCCCTTCAGGTACCTTGGAGCCTGCATGCCGTAATGGCAGGTTCTTCGTGTTCGACGTGAGGTTTTCATCATTGGCCTCCGATTGGATAATTCTACGGGTGTTCGACACCGGCTCATTGATCCGCACGCCGTGGATTGTACCCATAGTACCTTGAGTACCATCGTCATTATTGGTGGCACCTCTCGTGTCTGTTAACAGTTTTCATCATTGACTGGTAATCAGACGATGTTCATGCATGTTCGACTTCGACTCCTATATTCACATGCTTGAACTTGTACTGTGTTCGGGTCGAGTTGGAGCACAAGACCCTGGATTGTGCATATTTACACCCGGGTTGCATTTTGTGGATTATTGTAATCATTACATGGCTCATTCATTGGATGGCTGCGACCATACCTGTGTCCATGCCTGGGATCCAGTTTTATACTCTGTTACGGATGGTTGCGCCCATACCACATATATATCATGTACTTCAGATATCATTTGTACTTCTTTTCGCAGGTTCTCCGGAGGTAGCGTTTCAGTCACAAATGTTCTTATAAAGCACTTCACCCCTCTCTCTCTCGGGCCTCATGCTTTAGGGGGCATATGTTACACAGTAACTTGTCACCATTTCTCACTGTCCCAATTATTTTGGGCAAAGTTCTTAACCACTCAAACCTCCGAAGGTTCTATCCACCTCATTCACCAAACTGATTCCAAGTTGAGTAGGGATGGTTTGGCTTCGAATCTCCTTGGATGGAAAGTTGTTTGCCACCATTCCATGGAAGTTTCCAAGTGATGAAGCCAAATCCATGATTGTGGGGGGTTGACCTTATCTCTTCCTTTTCCTCTATAAAAGCTTGTTCCTTTGGCTTGAGCAAGCTAGTTCTGACTCTTGTGGCAATACTTGTGCTGAAAGGAAGATATCAAAATATTGGAGTTGTAAGAAGCCTTCTTTGCATCCATAAGGCTTTACTTAAGTAAGGAGATCTTGTTGTCAAAGAGAGAGAGAGCTTGTCCCTCACCCCTTTAAGCTTTTGCAAGACTTGTGTAGCTGAGAACCCAGCCAAAGGAGGACTTGAAGTCAGGACGCTGGTTGTATTCTCCTTTGTTGAATATTAATAAATAGATGACTATCATTATGGTTCCATTCTCGTTGTACTTGCAATGGTTGATGTTGAATTATATCCTTCCTGACTGATGTATAATTGCATATATTAGATTTCACGCTTGGGTTTGTGTTTGTTCTCTTTGTGTGCAGGTGTCCATTCACGTGGATAGTGGAGGATCGTGACCGGCCAAAGCAAAGGAACACGAGCGCCATCTCTTCTACGAACCAAAGCGTTGGATCAAAAGTAGGTCTTCATCACCTACTCTTTATTTGCAATTAGGAACTTGCGTGATAGCATTTTTTGATTGTTGCTAGACCCATTCTGGGCTAGTAGGGATCGCCTCTATCCGTAGAGGGGATTTACCTCTCCAACACCCCATATGCTCTACAATATTTGGAACCTTAGATATCCCTTTATGTATTGAATTGTATTTTTATTCCCCCAATCCTCATATTGGTCGAGTACAACAATCAACCAAAATTTGTCCTCTAAGTTGATTGTGGCAACATCCATAGCTTCATGTATCATTATGTGTAGCCCAAGGAAAACACCACTATATCCATGTTGTTCACAACCTTCAAATCATTATTACTATTGGAGGTTATACAAAATGTAGCGGTCATTGTGAAAATGTGAGACTCCTAATGGGTGTTATTCCTTGAAAACCCACATGTTTTCTATTGAAATGTGTGGTTCAGATATTATATTTGGTGTTAAATGGTTAGGGACTTTAATTCCTTATCACCATGGATTTCCATAATCTATACATGAGGGGATCATCATTAATTTATTTAACTCAACACATGTAGCCTCTCACTTATCCTATGTCTATTTCACCATTTGTTTTCCAAAAAAAAAACAAATAGAAAATATGGTTCAACAATTTCTAGTCATTTCCATCATTTTCCCAATAATAAGCTTCCTTATTCACTTGCTATCATGTTCCTTAAGGTATAACACACATGTAATATTTATCCTAACTTTTGAGTTCTCAAAAATCTAAAACTCCAAGTGAAGCTCCTCATTCTAGTCATTGATATCCATTTGAATGAGTTCAAGGGTACTTAATTCTTTAGAGAAGTTAGCCTCTACTGGAGCTATCACCAAATTTTCATGAATGAGGTAGATATTACTAAAATTGTTTTTCACATTCACTAAGGACATTACAAAATCTTGGTGATTCCCTTTATACTTTTCCATGTGCATTCCTTGTTCCAACATCTAATAAACATCACAAGATGAGGATTATGTTTTACAACTACTTTAGTATCTCTATTTATATGAATTGGAATATTTAGACCATATTTTTAGTGATGAATGTGTGAGTGTGAACCTAAAGAAGATTGAAGCAATGAAGGAATGGAATTACTCTAAAGCTCTTAAAATTTTAAGATGTTTTCTTCATCTCACTAGTTATTATAGAAATTTTATAAGGGAATGTGATAATATTGTAACTCCACCCACACCCTTGATTAAAAAAATGCTTTGAGACAAAATGACATGGAAAACTTGAAGAATGCTATTTATGTTCCTAATACTCTTTCTAATCTACTTCACTAAAACTTGTGTTGGAAGGTGGTGGAGCAGGTAAAGTCATTAGAGCAATACTCAACAAAGAGGATCAAAGTGGGATGACCATTGAATTTCACCAACAAACAAATATGTAAGAGGAACTTGGGAAAATTATCTATGTAAAGGAGATGATGGCTATATTGCATTTTATGGATATCTAGTTTCTATTCCTACTAGGGAAACAATTATACACTAAAACCAATAATAGTGGCTTGAAATACTCCCGAGAGCAAAGGATTTTTTCGCCATGAAATAAAAATGAGTCACTAAAATTTTTGTATATAAATATGATATAATTTATATGAAAGGAAATGAGAATATAGTCTTAGATTCTCTCTCATGGATGTATAAAGAGGAAGAGTCTCCCTTTTCACTCTCCTTCATAGTAGCAAATCGGTTGATTAACAACTGCAACAAATAGTTTATATATATTGATATTATTAGAATTGATCTAACAAGTTTTAATGGAACTACACTTGGAATAATGAAGAGCTTCCCTATAAATGGAATTTCTACATTTAAATCATGGGTGTTATGTCAACTACATGCCTCTCACATAGAATTTCATTCAAGGCTCCATAAAGCACATGAAAGGGTCAAATATTCATTACTTTGGCAAGAAACTAAGGAAATATACACCTATGTGGTAGAATCTATAGGTGAATAATAAGTTTACAAAAATATTCATAAATTTCACTAAAGGGCCTTATACAACATGTCTCTTAATACTAGAATCCACCCAACTAAAGAAACTAATTGTTCACCAAACCACTCCAACTAAGACATTTATCGTTCAACATATTTTTTTAATAATAATGTATTTACTTATTAAACTATTCTCCACTTTATAATAACACATATCTATTAAATATACCTTTTTAATTTTTTTATTATTTTTAA
>APFE030908672.1:10577-34875 GCA_000404065.3 Pinus taeda | reverse complement strand
GTATCAGAGCTTTGGATTCTAGGGTTTCGCTGCTCCAAACAGGTCATCGTGGAATTTTCGCTATAACTTTTTTTCTGTGACGTTTCAGAAGTCGCAAAAAAAACCCATTTGAGAAGAATTGATGCTGAACTTTGGGTCCGAATTTTAGATCTGTTCACTTGATAGTTTCGGAGATATGATCTGAGGAAGTTGGCCTTTTTGCAGACTCCTGAACTACACTCAAAACAGGTGACCTGGGAAAAATCGTCATAACTTTCTTTCTGAGAATCGGATTGAAATTTCGTAAGAAGGTACAGAAAGAGGACGGACTGTAGTTTGCATTGATATATTTTTCAGAGTCAAATGTTGAAACAGTGACACGTGGCACTTCATACAAGTTCGCTCTACTGAACTAGTCTATAATCAGGTCACCGTGGGAGGAGATTTGGCATAACTTCTCATTGGAGAATCCAATTGGGGTCAGACTGGTGGCATTGGAAAGAGGACACAGAGGACTACTAGAGGTCATAGTTTCAGAGCTTAAAGATCTGAAAGTACACAGTTACAAGCATTTCAAGAGTGAGCTCCTAAAATCAAGAAAAAGCAAGATGAGGAAGTTTGATGGCAAGGATCCGGTAAATTGGATACGTCAGATGGAGCAATATTTTGATATACATGGTGTACAACTGTTACAAAAGGTATGTATTGCATCTTCATATTTAGAACCGGATCAATTTTTATGGTATAAAGGGCTTTGTTCTCGTAAAAAACTTGTTACGTGGTCAATTTTCACGGAGGAAATGATAGCACATTATGAGGATACAAAGAGCAACACCTTCTTTAGAGCAACACCACAACAATTGGAAAGAGAAAAAAGGCTTTGTGACATAGTGGAAAGCAAAATTATGGAAACCAGGAAGCATACCCCTCACAACTATAAAGATGGAAGTGTTGTTTCTCCTAGCCTTCCACAACCTACAAGGGTTACACCACAACAATTGGAAGAAAAAAGAGAAAAAGGTCTTTGTTACAATTGTGATAGCAAATGCACTAAAGGTCATAAGTGTGCTGAGAAGAAATTATTTTACATAGAATATGAAGAGGAGGAAGAAAAGGATCAAGAAACATTAAAAGAAGAGGATATAAGCCAGGACCCCACCCAAGAAAGAGAAAGAAGAAATGAATCAGACCATATCTTGTAAAGCATTGGCAAGAATTACCACTCCTCAAACTCTCAAGATAGAAGGACATATCAAGAAGAAAAAGGTGCAAGAAGTGAAAGATCACATCAAGAAAGAAGAAATGAATCCAACCCTATCTTGTAATTCATTGGTCGAAATTAACACTCCTCAAACTATCAAGATAGAAGGACATATCAAGAAGAAAAATGTTCAAGAAGTGAAAGATCATATCGAGCATCAAGAAATGAATCCGATCATATCTTGTAAAGGATTGGAAGAAATTACCACTCCTCAAACTCTAGAGATAGAAGGACATATCAAGAAGAAAAAGGTTCAAGCAGTGAAAGATCGCATCGAGCATCAACAACAAATTCTCCAACTTTTAAAGGATAATGCCACTTCATTGCAAAATCAAACGAAACAACAGGTAGATCAACATCGTAGTGAAAAATGTTTTGATGTAGGTGATTGGGTATTTTTACTGCTACATCTCAAGCAAGTTATTTATGAGAAGAAAACGTTGGCAATACTACATGCACTTAAAAAATGACGACCTTACCGAATGGGAAGAATCTTCAAGGATGAGGATGTGGAGGCATTGTTTTGTGCTATTTCTAGGGATGAATGGAAGAAGAACAAAGAAGTATGGCCACTTATTCAAAAGTTGCAAAAGATCCCAGTTCAAACAATATTGCCAAAAATTGAAGAGGAAGGAAAAATCATATTGGAACCTGGAGCAGTCATAGACAGAAGAATCTGACAGCTACAAAATCAATCAATTTCAGAGTATCTCATTAAGTGGAAGAACTTACCCGCTGAAGATTCCACATGGGAGGACAATAATATTTATACAAAAGCATCAAGAAACTACTCAAAGATTGGAGGACAGCAACGCTTTTTGAGGAGAGGGTTTATGTTAGGCCCTATACTACTAGTGTAACCCCTTATGTTTATTAGTCAACCCACTTAATTTGGATGTCCCATGTAGTGCCCATATTGTTACTATTGTGCCCCATAGAAGCCCATTATTGTTATTATTGTGCCCTTACATTATTATTGTTATGTAGGCTCTGATTATATAATTTCCCTTAGACTCCTATATATAGAAAGGAGGTCTTTTCATTTGTATCATCGAAGAATTGTTCATTTATGTAATGTAAAGGAGGTTGCCCCCTCGAAGAGGCTGAATTCTAAGTCGTTGATCTCTCTTTTCTATCTTTTTGTGAGCTGATTGCATAACATATCCATACTTCAAGTCTAGCTTGGTGAAGTACTTTTCTTGCTGCAACTGATCCAGCATATCGTCTATCCTGGGCAGGGGGTATCTGTTCTTGAGCGTGATTTATTCAACGCCCTGTATTCTATACATAATCGCCAACTCCCATACTTCTTCGGCACAATGATGATGGGTGACCCACATGGTGATGTACTCGGTCAAATGACACCTTATTCCAGCAGCTGCTACAATTATTTCTTCACTTCACTTGCTTCTATAGCATGCTACCTGTAAAACCCAATATTTGGAAATGGGGAGTCCGGCAATAGCTAGATCTCATGCTCCACTTCTCTCTTAGGTGGTAACCCTTTAGACTCTCCGAACACATCCTTGCATGCCTATAACAACTCCTCTAATTTTTGCTTATGTTTCTTAGTGCACCGCTCCAGGGATGCCTTGACTCTTATTGGCTCCTCTTTAGGCTGTCTTTCTCTTAAAAACAATAAAACGTACTTCTTGCTGGAGTTGATCAATTTCTTGGCTTGGTGGGCACTTACTGTAGAATTTTGTAGAATTCTTCCTACAAATCAGCTAGTTTTGATACCATGTAGAACCTTTTCTACAAATCAGCTAGCTCTGATACCATGTAGAATTTTTCCACCTATAAATCAACCTGATAATGCAATATGCTAAAGCAAAACACTTGATCTACTTCTACAAACAATTTAGCGGAAGCTTAATCAATCATGACCAACATCAATAAGAACACATATAAATGATAAGAAGGAATCAATCACACATAACATAGAACAATTTACCCAGGGAAAGCACCGGCCTAAAACCCCATCTATGTATTATCATACAAGTGGAAATATAGCCTGGATTACACAAAGCCTTAGCTCGGAAGCTGTCCAACTCTCAGTACAATCCCTCTGCTATTCATAGACAATCAAAGGCTTCTCACGAACCTTCTCCTCTGCCCTCCAAGCCTCCTATCTCTATGCACAGTTTTTCCTGGGTCCTTCAGCTACA
Source organism: Pinus taeda (assembly GCA_000404065.3). Taxonomy (NCBI): domain Eukaryota; kingdom Viridiplantae; phylum Streptophyta; class Pinopsida; order Pinales; family Pinaceae; genus Pinus; species Pinus taeda. The sequence goes on along the minus strand of APFE030908672.1, from coordinate 31,467 downwards.
ACCCATGTGATTCTCATCTCACACACAACACTAACCTCTAAAATAACTGTACAAACCTGAAGGAGATAAATCCTCATCATGGATGAGCTTCCTTTATAGGAAAAATATTCATCCAACTGATAGTGCACTGTCCCTTCTCTGATCTCAATTGGGTCTCTGACAGAACTGACATGCAACAGTTATACATGAGCGAATCCTCAGTTATCTAAAATAATAGTTGTCACATGCATGCAAGCATTAACAAACTATATTTTATTATTTTAACAACATGTTAAAATAATCTAACTGGACTTGACTAGTTAGAACTAAGTCAACTGATTCTCTCATTATAGAACTCATACTTATTCCCTCAATCAGTGGAGGAAATTAAGGATAAATTCCTCAATTAGTGGGACAACTCATGTGCATGCTCACAAAGACTTCAAATTCAAATTTCCTTAATTAATTAACTCAACTAAAGTAATGTGTAGTTATATTAGTATTACACCTGTTGATACAATCTCAAGAACCTAATGTGTAGTTATATTAGTATGGGTAAACAAAATCATGCCACTTAAAATAACTCGTTGGTAGTTTGTAACAAGGTAGAATTCCTCTTATAGCAAATGCCTTTAGGTCTTAGGTTATTAACTTATTTCTTTATGTCTAAAAATCAACCATTAACCAATCAAAAATACTTTTGGGTCATACTCCAAGACCAAAAAAACCATTTAAGCTTTGAGGCTACAACAATGAAGTCACATGCCTTCAATATCATGTGCCTTTAATTCCATTCAGGAGATAAAAAACATTAATCCTACTAACAATTTATGCCATTCGTATTATAAATTTGACATATATAAGAAAAGTTTTTCAAAAGTGAATTTGAGTTGTTTTATGTTTTTTTGGTATTCTTTTACAAGAATTTGACGATACAATTTTGAAAGAAATTATTATTTTTAATTATTTAAAACACATTTTTTAAATTATTATTTTTAATTATTTAAAACACATTTTTTAATGTACAAACGGAAAGCACTAAAAAATCTCATTCAATTTGTACATATTTAATAACTCAAATTTACCATTTCAATAATTTTCCAAATTTTAATTAAAACTCTTAAAAAATATACCTAATAAAAAACAAAACGTAAAACACAAATACATTTTTTTAATATGCGGACTCATTCAAAGCATTGAAAAATCATTTTTTACATATTTAATAACTAAAATTTACCATTCCAATAATATTTGTTTCGAATTTTAATTAAAACTCATAAAAAATATACCCAATCAAAAACAAAAAGAAAAACGTAAAACATAAATACATTCTTTTTAATACGTAGACGAATTCAAAACATTGAAAAAATCAATTTTTACGTATTCAATAACTCAATTTTACCATTCTCATAATTTTTCTGAATTTTAATTAAAACTCATAATTTTTTTTAAATGCTCAGACCAATTCAAAGCATTGAAAATATTAGAAAAATTCAATTTTTATATATTTAATAACTCACTCAAATTTTCCATTCCAATATTTTTTTCCCAATTTTAATTAAAACTCATAAAAACATATACCCAATCAAAAACAAAACTACATTTTTTTTAATGTTTTTTGTTTTTGTTTTTGTTTTTGTTTTTGTTTTGTAAATTGGACTATTTCTATTATAATACAAAAAAAGTACAGAGGGTTACATTTGCCGCCATGAGTTGGCTACCTTAACAAGATGACAATGAAACTGAGACTGAGCCCGAAGAGCTATCCGCTGACCCCAAACAAGAGCTATGACCATGCTCAAAACTTCAAAAAGCCGAATCATCCACTCCCTGCTATCGCAAGGGAGGAGTTTGCAGACTCTTACAGTACTGTTATGGTTCTTACCGTCACTGAAATTACATAACATGACTGACATATACCTAGACATAGACATTACAGACACTTATGTAAAAAGCCAGGACTGAATTAAACATTACAGACTCTGAGATGGAGATAGACATAGACAAAACTGACTCACAGTTTTGACAATGGCCGCTGCCATGACTTCTAGAAACAAACTGATCATAGGAGAACCATACCACCCCGAACGTCCAGGCCGCTAGCTTAGGTGTAAGGATTTGGAGGCTCCTCCACCGAAGGAGGGATAAATGTGCCTTCTGGTTCCTCCACCACCGGGCAACCATAGTATTCTGATGCGCTCGAGTCGGTGTGCGGCGCGTTGTCGCTATCAGGCGCACTTGGACCTGCTTTGTTCCTCGCCACCTCACCCGCGGCTTCCACAGGCTGAGGTCGCTGACCCTGAACAGGCGATGGTGGCCTTGGAGCTGCTGGGTCGTCTGGCCTATCAACGTGCTCGCATTTTTCAATGCGCACTGAGACGTAATACACGGCATTGTCCATTGTGCAGATGTGTCTGAACCGGGTTGATGAATGCCCGCCGAACGGGCATACCACAGTTCGTCCCCTGCCTCTCCCTCTTCCGCGCTCTGTGGATCGTGGCGGACGAGTTCCCTCCGAAGACTCTGAAGAATGAGGCGCAGAGGCCAGAGGTTTGGCTCTGCCTCGCGAGCCACCCCGCCTGCAGGCACCCGGCTGTCTTTCTCGTGGCATTTTGTGACCACCACCGCCTCAACCACAGCCCCAAGTCTGCACTGAGGTCGCAGAGATACCCAGGGCCAAAGGCGGCCTGAATAGTGACTCGCCCTGAACCCGGACTGAGCAGTGTGCCGCAGGGTGTCAGCTCGAACCCAGACACTAAAAAACGACGTTGCCTCACCACTCGAATCAGGGCCCCAATTTACCTGGCCACAGCTCGAACCAGGGCCACAATTTAGACTAAGACCAGACAATTCGAACCAGAACACCTTAATTTGAACCAGGACATAAATTGAACCAGGACACAACTCGAACCAGGACCACAATTTTAACCCAGACCAACAAGCGAGCCAGGACTCTGAGCCACGAGTGACCAGGTAAGTCCAGCTCGAAGCCGGAGCTTTCAGAGACGAGGGCCGAGGTTGTTGCTTGGCAGCATTGTCCCGCAAGGCCAACATCCGAAGACTGAACTCTCCTCTCACCAACAAGTCCAAACCTGGTTGCAGAGAACCAGAGCTTCGCTCTCCTTCCAAATGACCCCCTCTGGACATCGGGCTGATCCGTCTGCGCCTAAAACCTTTGCCTGCGTTTGAAATCCCGCCACCTTTAATGCTGGCCGGACGGCTTCGGGATCCTTCGTTCCATTTGGCCTGAATAGACGGCCACTTGGCAATGAATGCCGCCGCCCTCTCCATAAATATCTTACCTATCACCCGCATCCGGGGGTGAGAGATCCTGAGTTGCCAGAGATAGGCAAACTTGTTGAAGTTGAGAGTCTGTAGTGTCATTGAGCTTACCTGAGTAGGGGAGGCCATTCAGATCAACTCCTTGATTGGCTAAGTGATCAACAACCTTACATTCTTTTTAATGTTAATGTGACCAATTGAAAGCATTGAAAAAATAAAAAAAAATTCAATTTTTACATGTCTAATAACTCAAATTTGCCATTCCAATAATTTTTTTAATTTTAATTAAAACTAATAATTTTTTTAAATGTGCGGACCGATTCAAAACGTTGAAAATATCATAAAAATTCAATTTTTTAACTAACTCAAATTTATCATCCAATATATATAATTATATAATATATATATAATATATATTAATATATATATATATATATATTTATATTTTATTTATTTATTTTCTCGAATTTTTTATTAAAACTCATAAAAAATATCCCCAATTAAAAACAAAACTTAAGAGGTAAATACTTTTTTTTCCTAGTTGTCTTCAGTGAGATTGTTTGGAAGTATTTCTGGTAGGTTTTTCCCTGTTAATTTCTCTAAAATCCAACAGGGCTTTATTTAAATTACGAGTTTGATGGGTAAGTTTTTTCACGGTACTGTATCTATACGTACAATAAAAAAAACCAGTTTAAATAACACAAATCAAGATTTCACCTCAAAATTCCCCTGAATCTGTCACAGAAAATCCAAAAAAACACACTAAAAATTATTATTTTTTTTTAATGTAAATTGGAAGCGATGAAAAATTAAAAAAAACTAAATCTCAAATTTTCTATTTTAATAAATTTTTGTAAAACGTTTTAGGTCAAACTTCAAACCGCGACAAATACAAAACCCTCGCCGATAAATTGGTCATGTTTGACGGCTTGATGTGAGGCAAGCAACGCAAGCAATAAAAATAGTCTTCCAAAGTATCATTGCTTGCAGCGGCCAAGTATATAAACATCGGGAAAGTGGTTAACGTTGTGGGGGAAAATTTCCATTCTCGGGGACTGTGACTGCTTCGGAATATGTAAAGTGAATATACACCTGAGGCGGACTAAAGAGCGGCCCCACCCATGCTTGCCGCGGAGCTTGGAGAAAGAACAGCGGTATTACACGAAAGCAAGCAGAAAACCACCGTGGTTTTAGGATTGCAGGATTGAAGATTACCATAGCTCTGGCCTGCCTTCATTCTTGATGTGGTAATTTAACTGTTCATCGCCATCGAAAACAACAGATGAAGGAAGAGGGGTCGGAGCTTATCGGATTCGAGGTATTTTACGGTATCAATGACTGCCTGCCATCCATCCATCGCATTTTTTCGTTTCATGTCATGAACATGAACCTGGAACCCTAAAAATTGAAACGGAGAATTAGGTTTTATGCCGTTAATATAGTTTTTTACTTCTTTGTCTTTCTATTGGGTATATGCTAAAGTTTATGATCGTGAGACCCAATAGCTTAAAATAAGGCGCACGGTAATATATTTTATAGGGATTTACTTATTTTGGCATATTGCTTGAGGACTCCATACCACTTTGTGTGCCATGCTTTTTTAATTTTAAGGGAGTGTGCTTCTTAAGAAGACAAGCAATTTGAAGCATTCCAGTTGTTTTCTGCAGATCGTCATGGTATTACCTTGAAAGCAGCCGTGAGGTCACACAGAACGCCCTAATATTCTTTATCAGGTATGATCGTGAACGGAGTCGATACTTTCTTCATCTGTACTTAAAATTTTAATGGGTTTTTAGGATTGTAACTTGGTTATTTCAGCTTTATTAGCCTTTTCCTTCCGGTGGTTGGGATGCATTACAGAATGTACGTCTTATTTCCAAGGTTTATGTGGGTAGCGAGAAAATTAAAATAAGCTGAAGAACAAAAAGTAGAAGGGTAGAATATTAACTTTAACGATGTAGCAAACTCAGCATCCTTTTACACGGTTTATGGTATACGAAGTTGCAAAAAATGTGTACGGAAATAACTCGGCAAGGGTTTAAAAAAATGGGGCAAACTTGAAATACAGGGAAAAAAGGAATAAAACTTTGTTTTTTCTTTTCAACAAAAAATTGGCGTGGGAACTTCAGTGGATGCTTTTGGACGTTTAGAGATGGCACCCCTAGTAAATCTGTTCGCATAGATTAGTGTGTCTTATATATGGGAATTTGAACTGGGCACTTGACAATATAGAACTAGTCAAAATGCCCAACAACATTGGCCACAACTATAATTGACCTAAACTGCTAAGCTTACTTTGTCAGCTTCTATCCCACAGCTTGTACAAAATTGTTTGAAATAAATGATTTATAAAGGGCTAACCTCTTGTCTGCCACAAATATGGAAATAGTTCCAAAATTTTACGTGTTTTAATTATAGTGCTTTAATTCTGAACTCTTTAATGAAGCACAAAAACTGGGCAATATAAGTCATATCCTTGATTCTTATCAAGTCGGGGTTTCACGTCGGGAGTTTGAAATGGTATGATATCTATGGCTGATATTTAGTCAGAAATTTGATGGTTAATTCAATCCCTATCCGACACTTAAATTGTTTATGTTTATATTTATTAACATTATTAATGTTTTTCTGAAAGTGTTTCTTTTAAGCTCAAAGAGAAACATAACAAATTGTCTAAAGAGGCTGGACACCACAAGTGCCATGCGTACATGGGCAAAGCAAGTCCTTGACTGGCAATCTGCTGAGCACAATCACTTTAGTTTTTCTAAGTTGCCATGAGAGCATGTTATTCTTCTGTCAAGAGTCAAAATCGTCTAGGAATGGCACTTGGCCCCATTTGGTTATTCATGTCTTTGGTGAAAATGACATTGATGGTTGGCCTGACATGCTGCCGTCTTCTTTACTGCTGGAATGGCAACCCCATTAGCATAAACGTTGTTAATTAGTAAACACCAGCCATGAATTACACAAAAATATCTCTTTTTTTTTCCATTGATGATTGTCAGATGTTTACATAAATAACTTTCTCTTATTCTTCCGGTGGTCTTTCTGAACTTTTCTTTTTAATATTTTTAATGAATCTGTGTACTTCCTTTTTTAATGGGAGTTTTAATTTCAACCTCCGGAATGTAGTTTTGTTTCATAATGTCTCCTTAAGTTTTGATTTGGATTACTTGAACAAAGATTCAACCATAACATTCACATTATTCTCATGAATTCTCATCTCTTCCCTAGAGAGGTATGGCTTTGAGTAAATCTAATATGATACTATGGTGTAGTTTTACTGGTTTTTCTATTGTTGTATTTGGTTTGATCTATTTGAATTTCAGGATACATTCCCTTATTTTTGTTGCTTTATCAATCATATATTATAGACACACTAAGCATGAAGTCATTGGAATGTTTGTAGTGGTTAGCATCTCGTTGACAAATTAAGTTATCAGATTTAACATTACGATAGAACAAGTCCTTGCTTGAAGACGTTGGACAACAATGGATAGATGTCAGAGGTATTACCCTACAAAGTGCGAGGGATCATGGAATTTATCGTTGAAAGTGAAGCTGGCATAATAATATCAGTGATCCCATGAACTTTATGATTAACAACTATACTAAAGGGGCTTTTATAATTCATCCGCTCATGATATACACAAATCAACATACAATATAAATCAAGATCCTCACCAAAACAAAGGAGAACGAACTTGCTCAAGGGAATACATAATTTTAGTGAACATTGAAAGCTATAACTTATACCATACATACAAGGTTGTTGTTGTGAAATAGAGGAATTTCCTAAAATATTTGATGGACACCTAGTATGTAATTACTCTTCTTAAAGTAGTGAAAATCTCTATTTTGCCACAAGAATGATTGTTACAAATTCATGTTAAGTACAAGGTTAGATACCACATTACACACACAATATTATGATTTTTAGTAAGCGACAATATAATGAAATCCTATCTCTGTTATTCTAAGGTGCTTACTTTTAAATACTTGTTTGGCCCAATTTCTTCTCTAAATGAGGAAATTGTTTCTTAAATGTCGATTGAGAAATCCACTTGGCATGTAAAAGCAAGCTCATTTTCTTGTTGATGAAATATTTATTTATCTTCTTCTATTCAATAGTGCAAGTCATCCTTTCAAGAGGAGTATCCTCTAGTTGTGGATATTGAAGATTTGCGATAGTCTCTTATGGGTGTATCATTTTGTCCTATATCTTTTAAAAAATGGTTGCTTAAGTTGTTAGAGATCACTTCCATGAAATGCCAAGATGAGCCAACAAGTTGAGATAGAAAACTTGCGGTCTAATTGCTAATAATATCTCATAAGGCACATGTTAAAGATTTTGAGCTTGTACACTATTGGTTTGAAATGGATTTTTCTTGTTATGTTTTCTTGTTTTGTTGTGCAAGATGCACGAGAAACTTGAAGTTCATGTGTGTAATTGGTTGAAACTAGAAGAAACCTCAAAAGGTGATTGGCTTGTGGACTCATATGCTTTTGATGTTTAGTGACATGCTATTGTGTGTCCTCCATGCTTTAGAGTGGCTCCTATTGCGATTTAAGAGGCAATAATTTCAACCACAAAATTGTGCCCTATACTAGGAAGAAAATTGAAAATGCTCTTTCAACTGTGACAAGGTATTAGCGAGAGCATTCCTTTAACTAAAACCAAGAAAGGAGGATATTGTATATCAAATAATAGCTTGAATCTATTGGATGTTCTTATAGAACTATAGGGTTTTTCTCATTACAAGAGCTTAATGGTTAATGGGGTGTCATTATCCATGTGTGATTTGTGTACCTTAAGACTCCCTATCTTCTAGAATCTACATTATATCTTACTTTGGGTCAATAAAACCAAAAAATGGTTAACTGTTGAGAGCTAAGCATTTGATAGTTCCTTATCCTTTTTAAGCTCTTCTTGACTCAATGATGGCATTATTGAGCTAGGGCCTAGGGATGTTAGGAGTAAGAGGATCTTTGTTCGACATCATTGATATAGATTGAGTGGAATGGCTTTCGAAAGCCCCTTCTCAGGGTCTACCTTGACACATATCTGCGCATAAGCAGATTGAATTGCTTTCCAAACAACTTTATCCAAAAACCTTTCAATATTGTTAATGATAGCCTAGAGGTTTTGGTTATCGTAGAAATTATCAAGAGATGAACCCACGTTAGCATTGCTTTTGGAGTGTCCCTCCTCACGATTGAAGCTGAAGATCAAGTGATTAAAATTAATCCCCCCTGGCCCCATACTGTAAGCACCATTGCAAAATTTTTAGTCTCTCTCTAGCTTCCACTAGGATAGGAAAGTGACATAGCCCCATTTATATATGAAGAAGCTTATGAGATCAATTAGCACAACAAGACAATTGTACTGGTCAACATTGCCTATTACATTGCATTGACTTCGACATATTGCCAGATGACACCTCTAACAAACTGTTAGTGTCCTATGTTATTGTAATCAGAGTCAAGTTAGTTTAGTCTTTTTATTATTCTGGTTAATTTGTAAAGTGTTGCTATGATCTCATAAAGATCAAGTCTTGGTGTCAAGTTAGGATAGGATATACTGAATTTTTGAGCGGTGAAAGAAATCAAGCTATCAAGTTCTTAAAGGGTCTAGGTTGAGTAAGTCTAGGGTTAATATGTCATCCAAGTCATGGATAAAGGCAATAATTGGTTTGGTCTTTCATTATTGGGACAAGTTAGTGATGTCTTTACAGTCAGTGGCATGGTCAAATCATATAGTACATCATATCCTTGTAACCATGAGTTGCTATTGCGATTCTCTTTTGCATTGCGCTTAAACATTTAAAGCTTGAAGAGTCATCATTACACTTGAAGGAAGTTTTGGACCATGTGGAGTATAAAGGCATGTTTTGGCTTTCAAAAATCCATCGAGCACGTTATTCATCCTCTTGAAATGCCTTGGATATCAAAAAGAGCTTGTTGCGTTTTGGCTGCAGAGGATTCGCTACCCTTCTGTAGATCGAGGGTTTTCTTGTCACCACGATCATCCTCATATTTCAAATTTCTCTTTTCTGGAATGATTCATGTTGCGTGTTTAATTAATCTTTAACAATTGAGGAGAGCACCTGGATGAGCTTTCAACCCACAAAACCTTTAACTCGTTGCACTTTCCTCGTTGCGCCTGTGTTTTGGTAAATTTACTGCGCTACTGTCAAAGGCATTAAAATTTAGTAGAAGATCATAGTTTTGGCATTCCTTTTTGTATATGGAGGATCAAAGAAGGTATTTAAGGTGGTCAACATCGTCTATTAACCATCTTGTTTGGTCAGAGACTTCGAAACCTAGTCAAATTCATGTAAATGAAATTCGTTGCACTCAGTTGCTATGCTTTTGCTGTAGATGATGATTTTCAAGAAGGGAGATTTGCAATTTGGACAAATGTTTTCTAATAGGTATTTTATGTTTTAAGTGTTGTGTTCCACTTGTCTAACACATTTAGAAGTCTAGGAGATGATCAGAAGTACGAGAGATGAATTTGCTGCATTTTTCCAAAGAAGTGTGTTGCCGCGTTTTTAACTGTTTTAGCAGTTAACTTCAAGATTAGTTTATGGCCAAATGGAGAAGAATCTTGAAAAACCAAAAGAGGTTTTTGTAAAACACGAGTGAAATAACAAAAACCTCCTTCAGTTTCTTCACAGGTGTCATAGATTGTAAGATTCAAATGAATCTTTACAACCTATTGTTTAGATTTCGTCATTTCATGTTTTAGTCATGATCTTTGGGCATAGATTCTAAGGAGCTGGAGAAGAATTTTCGAAAACTAAGAGAGGTTTCTCTCAATGACAAGCTCATCTACAAAAACCTCCTTCATTTTTGTAACAATTATCATGATTCAAGAGATATGATCTAATATTTGACCCCTATTTTCCAGAAAATTTGATCCCTATTTCCTAGCCGACAGTTCCAAATCTTAATGTAACGGATTCTATCTTTGGGGAAATAGTTGAACTCGACCTCCTTAGCTTGGGAAAGAGTTTTTCCTTTATATTTTTGTAAATTTCTATGAGAGAGGGTTGGTCAGTGTGTAATAGAGAAGAGACATTGTGCATTGTATAATTTTTTTTGAAAATTTCAGTGAATGTTGAAGGCTGAAATCTACTTGTTCAAGGATTCCTGTGTCAATCATTTATGATGATGTTTATCTCCTGTTTATGTTTCTTTATCTTCTGTTATAGCCATGCTTAAATGCTATATCTTCAATGTTTAGTTAAAATAAATTATTTCAGAATTCACTTTCAGGTGCTTTGCTATAGATAACTAAACATTTCAATGTTTTTTTTTCTCCATTATAATGTCTAAAATTCATCCTCAGGCAGATGCTTTAGATGTTATCAATTTCCTCATTCCTCTACTCACCTCTCTACGACAAAATTTGACAAAGACACCATAAAGATTGCCTACCTTGCTCCTGTCTAAGGATTCTTCATCTCCCATCATAGCACTGAATAGTGAAAATCATTAGCTTGATTTGACTCCATGCCCAATGGGTTTTTCCTCTCCCTTGCCATCAAACTATTAAAATTATTCTACCTTGATCTATAGACCTAGCCTAAAATCCAGAAGATTTCATAAGAGAGATCCCTCTCTGGGTTTGGAAGGGCTAGCTTCCAGCTCTAAAGTTTGGTTTGTGGTTACCTTTGGGTTCCTCTCCTCAACCTGGAGGAATTACGAAATGCTAACACAAACCACAATTCTCAAGTCCTTGATTGAGTAAACTGGATACAATTCCAAGTTTATGTCTAAACTAAACATACTTATCATTACCAATTGCTTTTGTTATTATGTTAGTAGTTTGCTTTACTATAGGACAATAATAAATACAAATATCTTCATTATCAACCAAGTCTATTGTATTGGTGATGAGGTTCAAGACTAGGTTCTTCACCTTCTTGTCACAAAACAATGAGGTTGGTGTTGCTTGTTCAAGTTGAACCAATATCCTTCATAACCACATTGCCTCAACTTGTATTGATGGTTACCTTGTGTTCTACATTAGTGGAGGACAAGGGAATTCTAGGTTTTAGCTTACTTTGCTATGAAATCACCCCTAAACCAAGAATGAACACATAACCTGTTGTTGACTTCCTTGTATCAATTGATCAGATCCAATTGGAATCAGTGTATCCTACTAGCATGAAGTCGACAAATCTTTGATATAGAATGCCAATGTCAAGGGTCCCTTTGACATGTCGAAGAACTTATTATGCAACTTGCTAATCTACCTCTTGAGGCTTAGTCATGAATCAAGAAGGACAACATACTACAAAACATAGGTTTGATTGAGTAGTAATAAGACAAATCAAACATCCTACCAATTGCCTATATAATGGCTCATTGACAAATGGTGAGTTAATTTGAGATGAGAGTTTTTTCCCAACTTCCATAGTTGTAGATGTAGGATTACATTCATTCATTTGAATTCCTCTGAGAGAGCTATGGCATACTTGACTTGTGATACCAATATAGTATGATTAGAGTGCCAAAGTTCTACACCTAAACAATAACAAAGCATGCCTAATTCAATTATTTAAAAGTTATTACGAATATCATATTTCACCTATTGAATCATGTCAATACTTCTACTGGTGATGGAAAAGGTCATCAATATAGAGAATTAGGATTACTATGCCATCACCATTGTTTTTGACATAGAGAGTGGGTTTAGAATGACTTTTTTTTTTGTTTATCTCTTTTTTATTTGTTTTCTGAATCCAAAAGTTCTAAGATATTGATCAAGTTTGACATATCAAGCTTATGGAGCTTGTTTGAGCCCATACAAGCACTTTATCCACTGACAAACCATATGTTCCCTTTTGGAAACCTTAAATCCTTCTGTTTGCACCATGTAAACCTCATCATTCAAGCCTCCATTCAAGAAGACTTTTTTAACATCCGTTTGATATACCCTCCATCCAAAATGAGCAACATTGGAGATAACCCCCCGCAAGGTTACCGTCTTACAACGAAGCCAAAATTTTCTTCATAGTATATCTCTTCCTCCTACGCATATCCTTTGGTGACATGACATACTTTGTATTTATCCAAATAACCATTTGACCTATACTTGAGTTTAAAAATTCATTTACAACAAATGGTTTTCTTTTTTGGAGACAATGTTGATAGCGCCCAAGTCATGTTTTACATTAATGCATCATATTCCACCTTCATGGTAGCTTCCCATTTGGGTTTTCCTTTGCCTTCTCCATTTGTGCGCTAGGCTCAAACACTTGCAAAGCATTAAAAGTTAGAGCAAAGGTATATGCTCACTACCTTGCACAATTTATTTTCTCCATCATGTAGACTAACCTTCTATTTCTGTTAAAATTGGCAACTAGGGTCAACTCCATGTGGGTCATCTTATTTATGGCAACTGATATTTTTCTTGCATTCCTCTTGTCGAGAGGTGTAGGATTGATCTAAAGATCATTTGATTCTGACATGTATTTATGGAGATATGAATTTATTTGTAAATACTTGACAGTTTGTCAAGGTCGACCAACAAGATAAAGTGTGTGGCACAACCCCAACTTAACCTCAACGATTCATATAAAAGGAAGATACATTGTGCCAGTATTTCACATCATCTCAACACACATCTTCTCTCTCCTAATCTCATTGGGCCAACGTAGGAGCAGTGTCTCTCACACGTGCAAGAAGAAGGATGAAATTTCTGTTTAGGCCAACATTGACTGTTTCTAGGGCAAAGTTGACTTTCTGGGTAACGTTGATTGTGCAGGGCTGCTGGAGAATGCGTTGACCAAGTGTTGACCTGCGCATGCTGTTTGGGTGCTGCATTGACCAACACTGACTACAGGCTGCTGATTTGTTGACTGTTGTTTTGACTATTGACCAAGGGTTGTTTTGGGCTGTTGATGTTTGCTGTTGAAGATCGAGTTCTTCAAAGTTGACTTGAGGTAAAAAAGGAGTTGTTTGACTAGCTTTGACTTTGCTGGTTGCTGATATATTATTGCTAATATAAAATCATAGATTTGTGATATTGTACTCTCTCTCTGCTGAATTATTGAAGAATATAGAATAATTGGTCAAAGGGTTTCCTCACATTTGGGGTTTGTCCCTGGCTAGCTGCCACATCTGGTGTCTCTTGTCTTGGCTTGTCTTCTGTCAATTTATTTATGTTCTATCAACATTTTACTTTATGTTAATGTGATTGCTAAACTGTGAAATTGACATTGGGGTAATAAGAAGAAATTGAAGTAAATTTCTCTAAACATAGAACATACCATAACTTAACATGGTATTAGAGCTGAGGTGAAGACAAAGCCCAAGCAAGAGCAAGAGCAATCACCGAAGACTGTTGGAAAAAGTCTTAAGACTTCATGGGTTCTTCATCATAGTTCCTCGCCGAAGGCAAGCTGCGTGAGAAGTCTGACTATCACAGATGGAAGATGTCTCTCGATCTGACATTGGAAGAGCAGGAAGTGTTGGACTATGTGAGACGCAGAATTACAGAGCCCCCATCAAATGCACCAGCTGCTACAAGGAACAAGTACACTAAGGGTGAAGTCAAAGCGAAGAAGATCATCTGGGACTCTATTGACAAGCGCTTGGTGGCTTACGTTTCTGCGCTGAACACCTCCAAGGAGATCTACGATAGACTGGTAAGCTTGTTTAAAGTTGGTGATGCAAATCAAGTTTTGTTCCTAAAAAATAAGTTGAAGGAAATTAAGAAGGGCAAAGATGAGGATATGCAATCCTACTTCTTAAGGATCACCGAGATCAAGAATGACCTCCTGTTGATTGGAGAAGTCATTCCTAATAGGGAACTGACTATCACAACTCTTGAAGGGCTCTCATTTGAATGGTATGTATTTAGAACCACTCTTCTCAACAACAATATAATTCCGGGATTTGAGGAATTGATGGCGAGATGCATTCAGTAAGAGACAAGGATGGAAGAGCAAGAAATGCCTTCATTTAAAGGCAACCCCACTGCTTTCTCCTCTCATGCTAAAAGGAGAAATAATTGCAGGTCTAAATCCAAAGGAAAGACTGGATCGAAAGGTGGAAGGAAGGGAAGATGTTTCGCTTGCAATAAATTTGGCCACTATGCGACGGAGTGTCCAAATAGGAAGGACACATCTCATGACGATGATCAAAATCTCTCTTGGGGCAATTCCAACCACAATCAAAGGAGTTGCAGGTTCAATGGCAAAGGAAAGAGGAATGCCGGAAATCAAGGAAGTGGTCAACCCTCCAAGAAAGCAAGGAATTCCAAGCATGAATCTAATGTTGTTTACAATAAGCAAGATGAATATTATCTGATATCAGCCCTCTCCACTACCTCTGCTCCGAACTTGTTGGGCAATTGGCTTATTGATAGTGGTGCCTCAAGGCACTTCACTAGTTATAAGGAAGCTCTCTCTGATCTGATAGAGAAGGAGACCAACTTGGAGATTATTCTTGGAGATAACTCCACCTATCTCGTAAAGGGTGTAGGGAATGTTACTCTTTAGTTAAATCAGGGTACCACAATTCATTTGCAAGAAGTCCTATATGTACCGGATCTCAAGAAGAACCTGGTGTCCATTTTGGCAATGGAAGACAAAGGCTACAAGGTGGCCTTTCGATGGCAAGGCACGTGTGTGGAAAAAGAATTTTAAAGATACTTTCACTCTTGGGTTTCGAGTTGACTCTTTATATCAAGTTGGAGGAAGTCTGTTGGGTGTCATGTGTTGCGACACATCTCTTCAATCCGAACTATGGCACCGAAGGTTTGCCCACCTTCATTACAAGGCTCTACCCAATGTGAGACAAATGGCGACAGGGATGCTCGAGTTCAAAATAGAGCATGAAGGTGTATGTCCGGGATGTGCCGAAGGAAAGCTCAAAAGGGGACCATTCCCCTCAAGCCATAGCAAGACCTCTGATATTTTGTAGTTGGTCCACTTCGACATATCCAGTATGATGCCCGTGAACTCTTTAGGAGGATTTTATATTATCTCACTTTTACAGATGACTATTCTCACAAGAATTGGATATACTTCTTGAAAAAGAAGGATGAAGTGTTCTCTTGGTTCCGTCACTTCAAAGCCTTGATCGAGAATCAAACTGAAAAGAAGATCAAGATCTTAAGGACTGATAATGGGACCGAGTATGAATCCAATGAGTTCCATGACTTTTGCAAAGAGGTTGGCATTAAGAGGGAGACCACAACACCATACACTCCTGAGCAGAATGGTGTGGTGGAAAGGTAGAATCGTACGATTGTGGAAGTTGTTCATGCTATGCTCCATGATCAAAGGTTTCGAAGTTTCTATGGGCTGAAGTTGCGAATACCATCGTATATGTTCAAAACCGATGCCCTCATCAAGCATTGGATTCCAAGACTCTTGAAGAGATGTTCATTGGTAAGAAACCCGATGTCTCTCATTTTAGAATTTTTGGAAGTCCCATATATTTTCATGTGCCGAAAGAGAAAAGGAATAAATTGGGTGCATCTGGAAAGAAGGGAATCTTCATGGGCTATAGCGAAAATTCTAAGGGCTGTAGAATCTATGTGGTTGGTCAAAGGGAAGTCGAGATTAGTCATGATGTCATCTTTGACGAAGATATGGCTCTTAGCAAGGTTGACAATCTTCCTATACTAAGGAAAACTAAAGAAACAAACACCAGGAAGCCGAATGAGAAGGAAGATGAGACAATGCCCGATGTGGAAGAAACTATGGATCCTGTTGATCCCCCTCCGCAAGAGCCTTCCTCTTCTAGGAAGAGGCCCTCATGGCTTAGGGGGACACTTGATGATGTTGAAGGACACATTGCACCCAAAGGGACTTTCCGTGAAAGTAAGAAGCCGACCAGGTATTAGGGATACTTGACCATCATGAGCACCATCATTCAGAATGAGCCTTCATTGTTCGAAGAAGCTGTGAAGCATCAAGTATGGAAGGACGCTATGAATGAGGAATATGAGTCCATCATGAAGAACGATGTCTGGGATGTGGTCCCCAAACCTCAGGACAAAACAATTGTCACCTCAAAATGGCTTTACAAAATAAAGCATGGAGCTGATGGGAGTGCTGAAAAATATAAGGCTTGCTTTGTTGCTCGAGGCTTCTCTCAAAAGGAAGGCGTAGACTATGATGAGATGTTTGCACCTGTTGCCTGATACACCACCATCTGCTCGATCATAGCCCTTGCTGCTTCGCAAGGATGGAACCTACATCAGATGGATGTCAAGACCGCGTTCTTGCATGGTTCGATCAAAGAGGAAGCCTATGTGGAATAACCTGAGGGGTTTGAGATTCATAATCGGGAATCTCACGTATGCAGGTCGAAGAAATCCCTCTATGGGCTGAAGCAAGCACCCCGAGCTTGGTATGAGAGGATCGATAGCTACTTGATGAAGCTGGGGTTCACTAAGAGTGAAGCTGATCCAAACCTTTACTTTAAAGTTGAGGATGATAAGCCTCTCATACTGGTGTTGTATATTAACGACCTCTTTTTGATGGGTGCAAACCCTCTCATTCACAAATGTAAGAGGGAGTTGGCTTTTGAATTTGAGATGAAGGAGCTAGGATTGATGCACTATTTCCTAGGGCTGGAGGTCTGGCAAAAGCCAAGAGAGGTTTTCCTATCTCAAGGAAAATACGTGGTGAAAATATTGGAGAGATTCAGTATGGTCGACTGCAAGTCTGTGACTACCCTGATGGAGCTTAACTTCAAGAAGTTATGCGGTAGTGCTGCCATACCTGCTTTGGGAAATGCTACTGAGTATTGTCAACTCATAGGAGCATTGATGTTCTTGGTGAACTCCTGTCTGGACATATGTTTTCCAGTCAACACGTTGAGCCAATATATGGTTGAGCCTCATCACTCACATTGGATTGGTGCCAAGAATCTTCTGAGATATATTCAAGGCACAATCACTCATGGGTTGAGATACACTGCCGGAGATGTGAGGCTACATGGATATACCGATGCTGACTGGGCAGGTAGTGTTGAGGATCGCAAGACCACTTCCGGGCGCTGTTTCTCTTTGGGTTCTGCCTTGATATCTTGGATGAGAATGAAGCAGAAGTCGGTGGCTTTGAGCACAACTGAGGTAGAGTACATTGCTGCGAGTATGGCCTCCTGGGAGGTTGTCTGGTTGAGGAAGCTCTTCAGTGAGCTGTTTGGACATACATTGGATACTGCCATGATCCTTTGCGACAACCAGAGTGGGATTTGTTTATCGGAGAATCCCGTATTTCATGATCGCTCTAAGCATATCGATATCAGGTACCACTTTATCTGGGATATGGTACAACAAGGAGCAATAAGACTCCATCATATTGGTACAGATGAGCAGGTCGCCAACATTCTGACGAAGCCCCTAGGAAAGGTCAAATTCTTGACTTTTTGAGAACGATTATGAGTCGTTGAGAGACCCTCTTATGAGGGTCTTGCATGATGCATGCATTGAGCTCTGGGAGCTTCGGGGGTGCTTGGGTACTTCTTGGAGCGACCATAGGGCGACTCACCCTCCCCGAGTGTTGCGCTGTGTACAGGGTGAATGGTTCAACCTTCCCCTGTGATACCCCATGGCGACTTGTAGGTAGGATGAGTGGTTCATCCTTCTCTTGCTGAGGCATCCTACCCATGCAGTCTGGGACTCATGGGAAGTACCTCTTATTTGGCCAATGAGTAGGGAAATGAGGATAGGGACCATAGTAGTACAATGGACACATCGTGTATCTACCGTATTCCCTATGCTAGGATGACCAACATTGATCTGGGATCACTTAGAACTGATTTCGGGTCAGTAAGAGTGATATATAGCTCACTCTCTCTTGGAACTGATCTGGGATCAGTAAGAGTGGTATGACGCACTCTCTAGGACTGACTTCGGGTCAGTAAGAGCGCTATTGGGCACTCTCTTTTATCTGGGACTGACTTCGGGTTAGTAGAGGATGGTATGATACATCCTCGATCATTTCTTCTTCTTCATAGTTTAGCAGAGTAGAGCCGAGCGGTGCGGGGCAGTGCATTTGTTGGCAGAGATGGTACTGACGGACAGATGGATTAGCAGATGGAGTTCTCCCTAGTTGAGAGGGAGTGTTAAAATTGGCAACTAGGGCCAAACTCCATGTGGGTCATCTTATTTATGGCAATTGATATTTCTCTTGGATTCCTCTCGTCGGGAGGTGTAGGATTGATCTAAAGATCATTCGATTCCGACATGTATTTATGGAGTTATGAATTTATTTGTAAATACTTGACAATTTGTCAAGGTCGGCCAGTAAGATAAAGTGTGTGGCACACCCCTAGCTTAACCTCAACGATTTATATAAAAGGAAGATATCTTGTGGCATTATTTCACATCATCTCAACACACATCTTCTCTCTCCTAATCTCATTGGGCCAGTATAGGAGCAGTGTCTCTCACATGTGCAAGAAGTAGGACGAAATTACTGTTTAGGGCAATGTTGACTGTTTCTAGGGCAACGTTGACTGTGTAGGGCTGCTGGAGAATGCGTTGACCAAGTGTTGACCTACACATGCTGTTTGGGTGCAGCGTTGACCAAAGTGTTGACCAATGTTGACTGGTTAGGGCTGACCGCAGGTTGTTGATTTGTTGACTGTTGTTTTGACCATTGACCAAGGGTTGTTTTGTGCTGTTGATGTTTGCTGTTGAAGACTGAGTTCTTCAAGGTTGACTTGAGGTAAAAAAGGTGCTGTTTGACTAGCTTTGACTTTGCTGGTTGTTGATATATTATTGCTAATATAAAATCCCAGATTTGTGATATTGTACTATCTCTCTCTGTTGAATCAAAGGGTTTCCCCACATTGGGGTTTGTCCCTGGCTAGCCGCCACATCTGATGTCTCTTGTCTTGGCTTGTCTTTTGTCCATTTATTTATGTTCTATCAACATTTTACTTTATGTTAATGTCATTGCTAAATTGTGAAATTGACATTGGGCCAATAAGAAGTAATTGAAGTAAATTGCTCTAAGCATAGAACATACCATAACTTAACAATTTCCTTAGGAAATTGTTTGTTTGTTTGTTTTTGTTTTGTTTTGTTTTTTGTTTTGTTTTGTTTTTTTGTTCAGAAGAGATTTCCTTAATTGATAGTTACTTCCAATGATTCTTAGTCCAATTTATCTTATACCACATTCATCATTAAGCAATTATACAAGAAAATCATCAACAATAGAATAATAATGCCAGTAAAGAGACAGTGAAACACGAGATACAAAATTACCCTGGGAAAACCCCAAACTAGGCAAAAAACCCAACAACCCTTCCATAGAAATCATCAAGATCAACATAGATACATCAGTCAAATACAAGGTCAAATAGACCAACCAAATAGACAGGTCACACTTGGTCAACTACCCTCCAAACAAGACAACAAATTCGACCTTAGATATGCTCCACAAATTTGATCTTACTTCCATCCACAAATTTGTTTCTTCCTCTTTGTCATAGGTCCAAACTTTCTTCATTTTGCTTGCTCAGAATCATCCTCTTAGTTAGATCATTAACAACTTGCTCATTAGTAGAAATGTATTTGAGCCTCACAATGCATTACTCAATGTGCTTCGACCTATCACCATGGTCATCACCAACACTTGATCAAAACAATCTTGCAAGCAACTTTCGAAGCCAAACTGCTTCACAATAGGCTGAACAAGCAACTATATACTCAACTTTGTTGAGCAATCAATGTGCTTTAGATTAGGGTTGATTTCACTATCATGACAATTACTTGTCAGTGTTTGTTGGCTTATTATTATTATGTTTTGTTCTTCTTCTTCAAGAAATTACCAAAATGTACATGAAGATCACAAAGAAACAAAAGAAACAAGAAATTAAGCTCTCCAAGCTAGGGCCAAAACCCCACAAGGGGGGGAACCTAGAAAATTCCTTTTCTTATAGAATCAAATCAAGTGAGATATCCAAGACCCAAAACCAAGACCAAAACTTCCACAAATGCCCCAAGTCATCCCTCCTTCAATTCTTCTTCTTGCTAGTCAAAAGTCAACAAAGTCAATGTTGGTCAAAGTCAACGAAGTCAATGACAATCAAACATCTGAATTTTGGCCAATCCTGGAAATTTCTGCCTCCCTAAAATCTTACCCCTGTAATAGTTGTAGAGAAACTTGCACGTGTGAACATATTAGGGCAGAAAATAAGATTCTCTCTCCTTTGACTTTTCTCTCTCTCTCTCTCCTTTGACTTATCGCTGAAATTGTTCTTCTTCTTGCACATAAATTGAAGTGGTGATGGATCCTGTTGGAGAGGTAAATCCCCTCTACGGATAGAGGCGATCCCTACTAGCCCAACAGGGGTCTAGCAACAATCAAACAATGTTGCACCGCAGGTTCCTAGTTGTAATTAACAAGTGGGTAAAAGCAACCTACTTGGATTCCAACGCTATGTTTGTCGAAGAGATAATCCTCTCGCTCCTTCGCTCCAGCCGATCACAATTCCCCGCTATCCTCGCGGACGAACACCTGCACAAGCAAAGAGAGAGCAAACAAGATCATAAGATCTACTAATAACAACTATGTATCAGTCAGGAAGGATACAATTTGCATTAATCGTTCATAGGACAAATGGAAATGGAACCATAAGAGCAGTC
>APFE030908672.1:0-10095 GCA_000404065.3 Pinus taeda | reverse complement strand
AGTCTGGAGGGATCTGGAAGGTTGGTTGTTAGAACAAATTCGCCCAAACAGGATCAGCGCGGGTGAGACATTGAGCTGGCGCGCTGACATCGCAGACCAACTATAGAGGAGGTCGGGTCAGCGCTCAACAGGACAAACGGAGGGCGCGCTGTCCGTAAAATCCGACCAGCGCGGAAAAGACGTGTGCTTCCGCGCTGGCAGCGCATCAGATACACTGGCCTCCGCCTGTCAGCGCGGTTATTTGATTAACAGACGCGATGATGCATTTAACTTAGGCAAAGAGGGTTTTTTAGCCATTTTGAGGAGTATGAGCATAGGTGAATGTGGTTTCACAACACAGTGGGGAGACTGACATGATGGCAGTGACATTTTACTGTGTAACAGATCCAAATGAGGCCAAACTCTTCTTGTATTTATACGCTTCCCAGGAGGTCGAATAGGTGCCTCTTCAACGTCGACTTGTAGGAATGCCAACTTGGTCTTGTGTAGGACAAATTTGACTTTTTGACTCGTTATAATTTTTTTTCTTCTTTTCTTCGAAGAAGTCCAAATGGGTTTTTGACTCAAATACATTTTTTGGACTCGAATAAATTCTTTTTGACTCAATAAACCCTAGAAACATGAAGAACATGCTTTGACTAGAATAATAATAATAATAATAAGAAGAAGAAGAAGAATTCTTTTTCTTCTTTTTTCTTTTACAAAATATATTTTGATATAAGTACAATGACAATTTATGAAGAACGAACCTAGTTACACTTCTAACACTCCCGCTTAACTAGGGAGATATTCATAATTACACAAAGGGATACCATGGATACTCTCAAATTGAAATATTCTCATAAGAGGAGTTTGGATTGATAAACATCATCAAGCATCATCATCATAACCAACATTGTCAATTACAAAATAGCAAGGCCTTGATTGACAAGCTCTAACTCCACTAGATTAGAGCACAACGCTGGGAGGCATGCATTTGGAGGACACCACCACTACCTCTCAGGGCACATACCCCATCCAGATGTTCACCATTGTGTCCTTACATGACTATTCTTATCTTGGATTCCCAATCCTCAAAGAATATCGATCCTCCTCAAGACTACTCTTATCTTGGATACCCTGCCCTATCTTCAAAGAGTATCGGTTCTTGGGACTACTCCTATCTTGGATTCCCAATCCTCAAGGAGTATCGGTCCTAGATGATTATCCAATCCTCCATTCTCCCTACCAGTGCCTTCGCGAGACATATAACTATTAGTCCTAGTCTAGTGCATGACACATGGAGAATACAATGTCCACCATCACTCCCCCTGAACTAGGGAGGAGATCCTTACTCCCTCTCAATTGGGGAGACATAACTAGACTAGTAGTAGCTTCAGCTTGTCTCATTCATCAACTACTTATTTTTCCGTAGAGATCTTAGTAGTAGCTTGCAGGGTTTTTCTATTCCTAACATCACATTATATCGAACTTCAACCTTCCCGGATCTCGACAATCTTCATGCAACTTTGTCATCAAATGGTTCATCTATCATCTTCAACGAGCCAAACTTCCTCATAGTTGTTAGCACATGCCTTCTTCCTTACATAACAAAATTTTGCCCTCATGCTCTTCCAAGCCATCATCAATGCTGTCCACTCAATCGATGTGCTCCCAAATCGAATCAAACCAAACAATTGTCGATACATCAATATCAACTTCTACACATCATTCAATCAAAATAGCCTCTAGTCAAGATGTGGGATTCTTCATGTCAAATTCAGCTGCTCGCTCCCTCTTAGGTCAACCTTCCTTTTGCATGGTCTATTTTCGTATTGCAACAAAGTTTTGCTTCATGTTCTTCAACTTCCAATCTATCTATGTCAATATTGTTAATTTTAAAGTGTTCCTGGAACGAACCAATCAACTATAAAAAATCTTCAACTTCTTGCTTAAGGACATTGCCCTAGATCAATCATCATCTCTTTTGGTCACAAGCTTCTCTGGGGTTTCTCTCAAGCTTTAAATATAGTATTCATCCAGAATCTTTACAACTCCTTCCCATTGGAGATAAGTGAACTTCTTGTCATATAATTGACTTCTTTGATGTAAGCTTCAAACTGCCCCCTTCTTCTTCATCTTCATGTTTTGCCATGTTCTTCCACTTCTTCCTTCTGCTAGTCAAGCTTTAGATAAATCTTGCCTTGACCTGCAACCTTTATTAGAAGACTATGGAAGAACAAAGAGACAAAGTGCATAGGCAAAAATACTATCAATAACAATTAAAGCAATAGTACTTATCCTGTTGAAGTGAGTCAACTTCCTCTTAAACTTGAACCTTTTCATCAGCTTTGTCTGCTCATCAGCGTGATGTCAATCTTGTCATTCTTAAAAGCTAGGTTTTCTTTTTACAACAAAAATGGTTAGTTAGGGTTTCTATTCTAGGGTTTCCTAATTCAAATTTTAGCAAGGGTTTACAAACCCTAAATTCTTCGTAGCCATCAAAGACCTACCAAATAATAATTGCAAAACACTACAAGCATGCTGCTAACTACAAAATGCTAATCATACTTGTTGACATGCCTTTTATCCACTTCATTTCTTGATCTAGACTTCATACACAATGATCTTCTTGGTGTGCTACCAAATCAACAATATGTCACTATCTTTAGTCTATATTTATGTAGACCCTTTTACTATTTTTCAAAGATCATCACCATGATCTAGTAAACTTAAGATAGGTGACATGGATCATGAAATGCACACAAAAATTGTACATACCTCTACAACCTTACCTTGTCAAGTGCTAACATTCTTCAACAAAGGTGCCTCAACTCCTTCAACCTCGGAAATTTCATCAAGTTGCTTCACAGAGATCAAATTTTATTCTGTCCATAACTAGTTCTTCATATGATCTTCTCATTGATTTTAGTCGTTTGTTCTTCAAGCTAGGCACAAAGATGAATTCAGTCTTTAGGATGTCATATTCCTATTCTCTGTTGGCAATGTCATGGTTGTTCAGATAGGTAAACTTCATTGATAGATCCTTTGTTTTGTTGAGAATTCAGTAAGGCAATATATATGTTAATTCTCTTTGCTTGATAACTGCTTGTGTTAGCTTTTTACTTATTAGTTTTTTGATCTTTGTTAGTTCAATATGCAGAACATCAAACAGCTACCAAAACAGTAAGAACAATGACATAGTATGTAGGCTCCAAGCTAGGGCCAAAACCCCTCCTCTTGAGGGGAAAACCTGTAAAATCTCTTCTTATCATTTAATATTTCAATTGACGAATACCATGACCTAGACTTAGACAAGTACCATCCAAGATCAAGTCTTCCTTGACCTCCTGCTGCAATATCTTCGACCTCCTCAGTAAATCCGAAATTTTGCCCCAACAACTGTTGCTGCTTCACTAGGAGACTTGGATCTCCTTCTTGCTGCTCTTCCCTTGACCGTGCATGCCTTAATTTGAGTCTTAGGGTTAGAAGGAAACCCTAAGAGACCTTCGCTTGCCTTCTAGCTCTTGCTTCTTCCAAAATTGAACTTCTAGACTTCCCCAATGCAGGAACCCTAACTTCGCATTCCCAAAAGAAAGTAGAGAGACCCAAAACACTTCGACTTCTTCTTCGTACTTCTTTCTACATCCTTGTGATGCTTCCTCCTTCGTATGAGAGATGAGTGAGTGAATGATCCAAATGGAGGATGAGATCCTCTTATATATAGGCTTCCTTCAAGGGTGGACATGTCTCTTCACTTAGGCTGACTTGACAACTCATGTAGGCCGACTTGATCTTGGAGGTATTTTGACATTTTCAAGACAAAAATTTTCCTTTTACAATTTACAATTGTGTCCATAGGGTCTTCCATATATGTCAATGACTCTTATACCTAGGACAAACCCTAGAAGCACTCAATGGGTGCTTGACCTATAAAATAAAAGAACTTGAGCATGAAACCCATGCTCCAATAATAATAATAATAATTTCTTTTTATATACAAGAATACATTTCATACTAATGAATACCGAACCTAGTTACACATTTTTCAACACCCCCTCTTAACTAGGGAGGTATTCATAGAAGGTACATGGTCATTCTCAATTTGAAGAGTCGGATTGGTAACCCATCTGTCTAGCATCATAATGACCATCTGTCTAGCATCATAATGACTAACAACTCTATCTCTCCATGAGATCAGAGCACAATGCTGGCGAGACCAATGATGTGTAGACACCATCATCATTGTCTCTCTAAGGTACATACCCCACCTAGGTGTTCCCAGAGTATGACCTCTCGTTGGACTATTCTTATCTTGGGTAGCTAATCCTCAAAGAATATCGGTCCACGACTACTCTTATCTTGAATGCCCTACCACATTCTCAAAGAGTATCGAATGCCAGATGGTTACCCAACCCTCCATTCTTTCTTCCCAAGTGAAGACAAGAATGCTTGTGTCTATCCCTCCCTCTCAATTCGAGAGGTCAAATCCACCAAACCTAGCTTGTCCCTTAAGTATACAAGCTTCTTGTTTGGAAGTGATTTTGTCAATATGTCAACTACTTGCTCATCAGTGGGGATATACTGTAGTTGCACCACATCATTTTGCACTAGCTCTCGTATATAGTGATACTTGTTGTTGATATGCTTTGTCTTCCCATGAAACACTGGGTCCTCAGACAAACGAATACAACTTGTGTTATCACAACGTATCACTGTAGGGTTTATCGATCCTTCAAATAAGTCAGACAACAACTTCCTCCACCAAACTGCTTCCCGACTAACTTCACATTCTGCAACATATTCTGCTTCAACACTACTCAAGGAAACAATGTTTTGTTTTTCGCTCATCCATGAGACCATAAATGATGCCAAACTAAAACATCCTCTTGTAGTGCTTCTTCCATCTTGTTCACTACTCTCCAGTCGGAATTTGTGTAACCAATCAATTGAACATTATTCCTTCTATCATATTTCAAACAATAGTTGATGGTTCCCTCCAGATATTTTAGGATATGTTTTGCTGCTATCCAATGATCATGCTTTGGCTCCACTTGGAATTGACTAAGTATATTTACTGCAAAACATATGTTTGGATGAGTATTCACGAAGTACATTAATGAGTCAATCAATTGTCTATATTTGGAAGGATCCACAGCGCTTGATTCGAAACTCCTTAGTCTTTTCAAGTTTGTTATCATTGGAGTAGTCATCTCTTTACAATCCATCATATTGAACTTCTTCAGAATTTCGATCATGTACTTTCCTTGACCTAAATAGACTTCATTAGGTTCCTGCCAGACTTCTAGTCCTAGATAGTAATGCATTAGCCCCAGATCCGTCATGTCAAATTCTGCTGCCAATTTGACATCTTTCATATAGATTCTATAGGCTTTTGATGAGTTAGTATACCCAACAAATATACCTTTCACACCAGAAGGATCCAACTTTTTTCTTTTGTCATTTGGTATATGAATGTACATAGGACATCCAAAGATTCGGAGATGATTGACAGATGGCCTCTTCCCAGTGAACACTTCTTCAAGAGTTTTGTTGTCTAGAGATCTGTGAGGGCGCCAATTTTGTATGTAGATTGCTGTCTTAGTTGCCTCACCCCATAGAAACTTCGGTATCATGTATCATTGCTTTTACACTTTCTTCAATGGACCTGTTCTTTCTTTCTGCAACTCCATTTGTTTGGGATTGTTGGAACTATCAACTCCCTCTCAGTGTGAACTAGGGCATTATTTACAAGAGATATTAATTTGTAGAGTCTTCCTTCTCGGATACCAATTACTTTAGCTTTTTCTATGCTTGGGTCTTTTGCCCAAACAACTACTTTTCCATCAATGAATGTTGCTCTATCTCCTTCATCTTCTAAGTTTGAAATAGAAAGTAGATTTGTGTGCAAACCCGAAACAAACAGAATGTTGTTGAGGTGGATGTTGCTTCCATATTCTAGCTTTATGGATGATGATCCAATGCCTTTCACAGGATAACTCTTGTTGTCTCCAAGTTCCATAGAGTATGCAGATTTTCCTTTTGATAAGGTCTTCAATTGGTGAGAGTGACCAGTCATGTGCCTTGTTGCACTGCTATCAATTACCCAGATGTCTTCGTCTTGAAATGTTCCAGAGAGAGTAGAGAAGAGTCCTTCAACTCTTACTATGATTGATTCCTTCTTTGAAGATAATATGAGACTTCATACCTCTTTGATGCCTTTCTTGAGACAACTTGCAATCCTTTTGATGACCTTCTTCATTGTAGAGGAGATCTTTATGATGCCCTTAGATAACCAAAGCTTTGATACCATGTTGAGAATTTAGTAGGGCAATATATATGTTAATTCTCTTTGCTTGATAACTGTTTGTGTTAGCTTTTTACTTATTAGCTTTGATCTTTGTTAGTTCAATATGTAGAACATCAAACAGCTACCAAAACAATAAGAACAATGGCACAATATGTAGGCTCCAAGCCAGGGCCAAAACCCTCCTCCTGAGGGGAAAACTCGTAAAATCTCTTCTTATCTTTTAGATCTTTCAATTGACGATACCATGACCTAGACTCAGACAAGTACCCTCCAAGATCAATTCTTCCTCGACCTCCTGCTGCAATATATTCGATCTTCTCAGTAAATCCGAAATTTTGCCCCAACAACTGTTGCAATTGCTGCTGCTTCACTAGGAGACTTCGATCTCCTTCTTGATGCTCTTCCCTTGACGTCACTTGCCTTAATTTGAGTCTTAGGGCTAGAAGAAAACCCTAAGAGACCTTCACTTGCCTTCTAGCTCTTGCATCTTCCAAAATCGAACTTCTAGACTTTCCCAGTGCAGAAACCCTAACTTTGCATTCCTTGAAGTAAGTAGAGAGACACAAAACACTTCGACTTCTTCTTCGCACTTCTTGCTTTGCCCTTTCGCTGCTTCCTCCTTCGTATGAGAGATGAGTGATTGAATGATCCAAATGGAGGACAAGTTCCTCTTATATATAGGCTTCCTTCAAGGGTGGACATGTCTCTTCACTTAGGCCGACTTGACAACTCATGTTGGCCGACTTGATCTTGGAGGTATTTTGACATTTTCAAGACAATAAATTTTCTTTTACAATTTACAATGTGCCCATAGGGTCTTCCATATATGACAATGCCTCTTATACCTAGGACAAACTCTAGAAGCACTCAATGGGTGCTTGACCTATAAAATAAAAGAACTTGAGCATGAAGCCCATGCTCCAATACTAATAATAATTTCTTTTTCATTTTATATATACAAGAATACATTTCATACTAATGAAGCCCGAACCTAGTTACACATTTTTCAACATGTTTATGTATTGAAAGGAAGATAACGTCACTGCTCCTTATACTTGTGCATCTGATATCTTGTTGCAGAGATATATCTTGAATGCCTGTTCATAGAAGAGTTCTTTGAAATTAAATGTTGCAACAAACGTGTAGTTTTATGTCATAGTGCCTCTTGGACAACAAGATGGACTTCTTTCATACTCATCATTTGTTACAGAAGTAGAACTAATTTCGGACTTTCCTTAGGGTTATAACTTGGAGAAAAGTATACTTCGGATGTCACGTAATCATAATGCCACAAAGATTTCAGGTCTTGAGTGCCATAACAATTTCAGATGTCATTATCACAGGTTCAGATCTATTGTATATGCTTCTTGTCTTTGCTATTTCTTGAGAGTTGATGTAAATTATCCATAGAAGACTATAGTGCTGTAGAAAAACATTATGAATATTTTGTTCTTGTAGCTCACGAAAAATGTTGTCACTGTCATATATGGTTTGTAGGAATTTACAGGGTAAGTTCCTCAGACAGAACACCAGAAGGACACCGCTCACAAACAGATCACAGATCAATACACCAGTATTTTGACGTGGTTAAAACCCTCAGAGAGGGAAACAGTCCACGGCCTGCGCCAACGTGGCTACTACAGGCAATTTATTAATAAAAGAATGAAATTTACATAAGCTTCTCTCATGCACGGTTAACCTACAAATGACCCTCCATGCGCTTTAAATAGAATTCATGGACCAATCGGGTGTCAAGCCACGGATCAAGTGTCGGTAATACCGAGGAGAGAATGAACCGTCGGATCACTACATATGGTGACCGTCGGATTGTAAGTTACAAAATGTACAACGGTAAAGAAACACACTTTACCTAACTCTATATCTAACTCTATACTAGACCAAGTTGAACTTAACTATTTCCTATGT
This sequence comes from Pinus taeda, assembly GCA_000404065.3. Classification (NCBI taxonomy): domain Eukaryota; kingdom Viridiplantae; phylum Streptophyta; class Pinopsida; order Pinales; family Pinaceae; genus Pinus; species Pinus taeda. The sequence goes on along the minus strand of APFE030908672.1, from coordinate 1,880 downwards.
GTCGGAATATCCTAACATCCCCCCTTAAGAACAACTTGGGATAGGGTTGAAGGATTTACAAATATGACACAATAGGAGAAGGAAGGAGGCACTAGAGCCTATCCCTCCTTAGTGACAACTTCCTGAACTCCAGGCATATATCGAAGTTTAGTGAACTTCGCCTCTGTGAGAGCCTTTGTGAAGATGTGTGCAACATGATCATCTGTTGAACAATATTGCACTTCAAGAACATGGTCATGAATGAGCTTTCTGATGAAGTGCATGTGTAGTTCAATGTGTTTGCTGCGCTGATGCTGAACTGGATCTTTGCAAAGCTGAATGGCACTTTGATTATCACACCAAAGTGTAGTCGGATGCTGCTGCTCAAAGCCAAATTCTGATAGGATCTGACGAAGCCACAAGGCTTCCTTACTAGCTTCCACGGCACCACGATACTCTGCTTCTGCTGACGAAAGATAAATGGCAGCCTGTTTCTTACAAGCCCATGTAATAGGTCCTGAACCAAGAGTGAAGACATAACCGGCAGTAGACTTCCGATCATCAGGGTCACCAGCCCAATCAGAATCAGTGAAACAAACTAATAGAGGAGCTGCTTTGGCACTGTAATGAATCCCAAACTGTACTGTACCTCGAACATAACGAAGTATTCTTTTAGCTGCTTTCCAATGACTTTCACGGGGGTTTTGCATAAAACGAGCAACAAGGCCAACAGCAAAGGAAAGGTCAGGAAGAGTATGGGTTAAATACAAGAGTTTTCCTACAAGTTGACGGTATAAGGTAGCATCAACTTCAGGAGAAGTACAAGAGACTGAAAGTTTGACTCCAGACTGAAAGGGAGAAGGAGCTGGCTTACAATCTTCCATGTGAAAATGACGAAGAATATCACAAGCATACTTGGACTGGGAAAGGGAAATACCCTCCTTGGATTGCAAGACTTGAAGACCGAGAAAATAGTGTATGTGTCCTAAGTCTGTCATTTCAAATTTCTTTTTAAGGTTGGACTTCACATGCTTTATAAGGTTGGGATCACTACCAGTAAGAATAAGATCATCAACATAAAGAACAAGGATGATAAGAGAGTTTCCCACTTTCTTGGTGTAGACAGTATTGTCAGAATAACACCTAGAAAAGCCAGATTCTAAAAGAAGCTATCCATTTTGGCATACCAAGCCCGAGGAGCTTGCTTGAGACCATAAAGAGATTTCTTAAGTCAACATACAAGGCTGGAGTCTGTTTGGATGAAGCCAATGGGTTGTTCCATATAGATTTCTTCATGCAAGTCCCCATGCAAGAAGGCAGATTTAACATCCATCTGATGGACTTCCCATTTTAAAGAGGCAGCAAGGGAAGAACAAGGCAGATAGAGTTCATTTTGGCAACAGGGGAGAAGGTTTCAGTGTAGTCAATGCCTTCAACCTGTGAAAAGCCCTTAGCAACAAGACGAGCTTTATGTTTATCAACTTTCCCATCTGGTTCATACTTGGTTCTGTAAACCCATTTACATCTAACAAGTTTGCGTCCCTTTGGTAGAGGAACAAGATCCCATGTATCATTTGCCAACAATGAATGATATTCTTCATTCATAGCTACTTCCCAATGTGGATGGCCTGAAGCTTCTGCAAAAGTGTCAGGATCATGGATTTACTGGAGCTTGAGCCAGTAAAGAAGAGGCTCTTTCAAACTGAGAACGTGTACGTCGCTGATCTGTAGGATCACCGGCAAGATCACCTGCTGCATCCCGAGTAGCACGGACCCATCTTGGAAGTTGAGAATCCTGAGAAGGTGGGGGGGGGATTTTCATCCTCACTTTCATCATCTGAAGAAGAAATGTTTTCAAAAGTAGAAGAGATAGGAAGAGGTGGCACATCCGCCGGACTAGG
>APFE030908654.1:0-13037 GCA_000404065.3 Pinus taeda | reverse complement strand
TCCTTGGTGAAGCCACCCAATGGTGTATGAATGCGGATGTATTATAGTCGGTATATTTAGTCGATCACGACTTTTTCTAAAATGAGTTTATTTTGGCTCCCTCTATCGATTATGAATTGTAGTGGAGAACCCTTCACACACATTTGTGAGTGGAATAGGCACTGCCCTTCCTCTGGATCTTGAGACTCAATCTTCTAGCTCTTGGTGCTTGCCACAATGGCATTGGGCTCCACATCCATTATCCACTTCCCTTTGACATTCCCCTTTCCAGGTTCTGACTCAGAGTTAGAACATGCATTGGACTCAGAAGCCTTCAGCTCAGCCACCAGTGAATGCTTGGCCTGACACTCACTTGTGTTGTGTGTGGAGCTCTTATGGAACTCACACCACTTTCACATGTCCTTCTTTGTCTTCATAATTTTTTTCTTTGCTTGTGGCTTTGATGAGTTATCCTCGGTCGCCTCACCTTGAATTTTACATTTTCTTTGTAGTTTGGGGGTGCATTTACCTTGCTTCGGATATGCAGATACAAAGTCTTGCTTATTCTATTTAAGCTTCTAGTTAATCTTCATAGTGTATCAGTATGCCATGCCAAGAGAGGAGATGTCCAGGAACTCCATCTCATCCTGGACATACCTATGTAGGCAATCGTGTTAGTTGAGTACCAAATGTTTCTTAGAATCCTTTATACCAAAATTTTTGTGTAGGGTATGAAAAAAATTGGTAAACTTCCGCAAGTCTTGGTCCCTTCTCTATCACAGTGTGGTCCACTTTATGTATTTTTCCTTATAGCTCTCGATATGGTATTACTGCTCCTTGATGACATCGCAAAATGAATCCCAAGTGGGTGTGGACAAAAATAGTGAGGGTGTACTTTCATCCTTCTACTCACAATAGGTTTTTCACGAGTCCTCGACATGGGGAGCAACTTTGAGAAGAGGAAAAGTAATCTTTTCCTGGCCGAAAAATTCATGAATAGAAAAATGTATTTCTAGAATATTTAACCATGTATCTACAACATCTGCATGTATTTGACCCTCAATATGGGAATTTCACAGTTAACTTGTACCTTGTAGGGTGTGGCACTTCCAGAGTAGCTTCCAGAAGTAGATGCGTCGCCCTTGGGTAGCTGCTGAAGGATCTAAGCAAAGTTGTGCATCATCGAGTTCCTCTGTCGCTCAAGCGCTTATTCGAGGAAGATTTTGATAGGGTATCCTGCCCCTTTGTCTTGCTTCTCTTTCAGCATGGGAGGCCATCAGGATTTGTTTGCAAAGGTTTGACCAATTCAATCACTAACTCCTTATATCCTTACCTCATTAGGGGCATGCAAAGAAAAATAGAGAAAGAGCATACTGCTCTGATACCACTGATCCGAATTTAAATAAGAATGCAACAAATTACACATATAACCATAAATACAAAGATGTAGCAAAAATAACACTTCATTTCATTAATATCAAATATTGAAATCTGCTTATAATTAGAATGAAAATAAGACTAGTTCGAGTGATGGTAGCTTATCTGTGAGAAGATATGTGGCGGTTACATCCCTCTCAAATGTGTTACAATGAGGCTCAATGGCCTATTTATTATTGGAAAACATGAGAAAACCCTCTACAACCAAAAACCTAACCCCAAGAGATGTAAGACCAAGAGTTTGTAGGCCCCATTGGGGTTAGTTGGGCAGCCAACTTCTTGGTGTCCTAACTTGGTCATATTATCTTCATTTGGTGTGTAAGATACCTTGTTGGAAAGGTCTCTTTTAGTACTACATGATTTTCCATAGACTCCCAACCAAGGGGCGTATATCAAACTTTAAAAAAATGTTGTTTAGGGGGTCAAAACTGCTCCAGAAGTTCAGGACTGAAAAACTGGTAAAAGTAGTAAACGCTGAAATAAACAAGGAAACAAATGAAACTGATTGGAGGTCTTGGTGGGATAGGTGGGTGGCCACCAATATCCACATTGACTAACATGCCAAGTGCCATAATCTTTAATGGAGTTTCATGCATGCTATGAAGTGGCAGGGCATGTGAAGAGTGCTAAGGTGTGCTAGAGAGTGCTAATGCATGCTAAGGAGTGTGAGGGAGTGCTAGGACAACACAGGGGAACAATAGGTCAAAATGCATAGAAGTGAATGAATATGATGGTGTGCTAGGGTGTGTCAATGAGTGTTAGTTGTCATGCAAAGGAACGAGTGACAAGGTATGCTAAGCACTAGTAAGGCATGCTGGGGAATATGAGGGCATGCGAAGAAATGCGAAAGTGTGCTAGGGAGTTGCAAGGTGTGTTGACATGTGCAAAATAGTTCCAAGGCATGTGAAGACATGCCAGGTGCTAAGGCATGCTAAGATGTGTAGGGTGTCAAGACTAAGTCAGGACTTTATATTTTTCAAAAGAGGCATGCTAGACACACTAATAATAGGTTCCAATACATGTCAAATGCCAATGTGTGCCAAGTGCTAATGCATGTCAATGCATGCCAAGGTCTTCTAAAGCATGTTAGGAATGACAAGGCATGAAACACATGGTAAGAGAGTGTTATGTTGTGCATGGCAAACTAATAACTACTTTGATTTTAACTACTTCACTTAAAAATGATATCATTAAAATTTACCAATTCCACTTAAATAAAATGACTCAAATGACATTTTATTTTATTTTATATGAATCAACAGAAAAAGGAAAAATATTTTTCTAACTAAACCATACTTCACTTTTAATCACTTTGGTAAAAGGAATATGATTAATATGAATTCTCCAAACTCCACTGCACTCAAATGATCTAATCCACAGAGCTAAAGAATTAGGCTACAAATATAAAGGGAGGGAATGGTGATAAACAGGGAACGCCGAAAGAGTGAAGTAAAAATCTCGGGTGAAAATTATATTTTTTAAATTCGTGTCTCACCTTCGAAGATTCCGAGAAAGAAGTAACATGTATTCTTCAATTAAATTGATATATCATTTCAAACTAAATCTTTCAAATTTCTTGGCGTTCATCTGCATATACCAAATATACAAGAATGGTGAAAACTACGCTGCAATGTTTGCCAAACTGGTCAAGATAAAAATAGAAAAATATGATACTTGCTATACATAAATCAAAAAAAGCTTGCCTTAATTACATCTCACCTACGTTTTTCAGTTTCAGGCAGTAGAAAAATCTGCGTCAAATAGCAGTTACATCCCTCCGACGTTTTCCAATCTCTGGGACTCCATCAAATATAAAACTACAAATCTAAAAAGCCCAGTTTTCAATAATTACAATAGCTTACTTAATAGTGAAGGTAATGTCTTTTACATTTTCTAGGCCCATGTAAGTTACATTACCTTCACAAAAAGCTTGCAGGAAAAGAAAATAAACCTGAGCACTTGAAAAATCTGCGTCAGATAGTAGGCCTTGGCTGACAAAATCTCTATTCATATAATCGTGGTTTGCATCACAGACATTTTCATACACTGCAAACTGTTGATAGTTTTCAAAATTGTGGGCATCCCCCGACGATGATGGCCTGGACAGAGAAGTAGAACGCTTAACTTTCTAAAACTATAAAAAGAAGAAAATGGAGAAGGCGTACCAATTATACTTTGCTTCCATTTATACGATTCTTCTACGCGCGCTTTGCTTGCAACGATACATTCCCTGTCATTACACACGAACCAGAGATCTTTGTGACAGTCATGTGCGGTGACGCGAAAGGTGCGGGCAGAGTGGAAAGAGTAAGTCCGGAAATAAGGGCCACTCCGAGAAGTGAATCCCGACAAAAGTGTCAATGGTTGGTCATCGCCAGTGGGCGACGCGTTCTCAGTCCGGGGTGTCGACTATTTTAGCAAGAGACAGACAATTCCATCCGGGAGTGGCTGATGAAACCTCTGGGTATGGACTGGCTCCGCTCCTCGCCCAGGCTACCATGAGAGCGAATACCGTAGCAGTGATAACAAAATATTTGCGCACCCAGTTTGAAATCGTTTAAGATTTCAATTAATTTCAAAAAAATTGGGCGTCATTGCCAATTTGAAATAGTGAAAGAGGAGGTGGCATTCAGATTCAATCTGTATTAACCGCTTGATGTGATGAAGTACGAATTATAGAGTGTTGGAAATTTTTCTAAGTTCCAAAAACAAAATCACACAACAAGACAGAGAACAAGACAGAGAACAGGACGGAGAACGACGCTATGATACTATGGTGGAAATTTCTGATAATTTCGAACTAAACAAACGAAGCAAAGTTCCTCAAGTCAACACAACACAAGGAAATAAGAGAAATCTGGACAAAGAAGATATGGAGGAAAACTCTGTTTTTATTAACCATAAAGATGATAATAAAAATTACAAACTTCTTCAGAACTACAGTTCTGGAATAACTAAAAACTCTATACTCACAAACTTCTTCAGAACTACAGTTCTGGAATAACTAAAAACTCCATACTCTCTTTTTACAGAGTCTGTTTTTAACATAGATTCGTGTTTCAGCATCTGGCAGACAGTGGCTGAAACACTAGGCAGTCTGTTGCGGAAACACCAAAGAGAGTTGATGAAACAGCCTGTAGAATTCATTGCTGCTCTAAAACACAGCTACTCTGTTTTCTGGCCGTTTTCTCTATTCTGCCTTCTTCTCTGTCTTTTTCTCATATTCTCTTCTTGCTTTCTAACATTTTTCTAACATCATATATATAGAAAAAAAACTGTTGTTCATTACATTTATATGTGACTTTAAACAATAAAATAATACAAATATCTTCTAACAGTAAATCGGATTTCTGTCCAACTGTTTATGTTGCAGTTGGAATTAAATTCAAACATAGCGCTGTGTGAATAAGAGCCATTAGAGCTAGCCACTGAAGTTGAAACTCTAGCTAGAAACTTGATGGCCATGTAAGGTATGCATATTCATAATGTTATACACTGAGTCGATGATTGGTTTAATGATTTATTGTTAAGAATTTTCATTTTGTGTGTTGAAAGAAGTACATGATATTATGCAGTCGCACCGTCTTCCTTTTTCTACAAGAAATACGAAATGAATTGCCATTATTTTGTCTTGAAAGAATGGTGGTAAAACAAGGACAAAATTATCGGGATCAACCAATTCCTCTTTCATATAGCAGTTTCCCACTGTCTTAGATTTTCAATTAAAAAGAATTCTTCCCAGAGTGGGAGCTCTGGAGATCTGGTGCACCAGTGCTGCACTGCAAGGGCGGGGTGTTGCACTAAGACTGAGAACAGATCCTGGGACTTGAACCCAAGATAATCGACGAAAGACTGAGAACACATCATAGGACTCGAACCCAAGACAACCGGAGTCTGAAGTCATGGATCGGAGATGAAATTTGGGACTAATGAAATCTTACTAAGTGGTAAAATTTGATTTGATGGAGGAGGATGAAAATTGAATGTTTTATTGGATCAAATCTGTCCAGTCAAAGCACCATAGGAACACCTTCACTTTCAGTATAAAAATAATAACATTGTAAGAATAGTTTAGTATTCAAAGGGCTTTTTCAATAATAAATATTAAAACTTATAATTTTTTTTTAAATAATGAGAAATATATAAATATTTTATTAATTAACAATATAAAAAAAATACTATAACTATAAAAAAAACATTAAATTTAGAAAAATTCAAAACACTATATAATCAATTTTAAATTATAATATTTTATACAAAGACAAATCTTAAAAATTATGTGTAATTAGATGCATGCCTATCAAATTGTTTATTAAGAAATGATTTACCATCCATCTGTATGATAGATGCATGCCTATCAAATTGTTTATTGAAAAATGATTTACCATCCATCTGTAACAATCATATATGGATTAGCCAAACCTATTACTCTCTTGACATATACCATGTCCTCACCATTGAAAGTTATAAACCATCATCCAACTATCAACTAATATTACACACTTTTCTATTTCAGAACACAAAGAATATATGCCTTCTTTTACTCTATAGACTATTACTAATATGCTTTTTTTCTATGGGTTATAGAAAAAGTCCAAAATTATTGGTTTCCTACTTGAATTTCATAAAAAAAAAACATTCTGTTCAAGCTACCCAAAATCAATAATAACATGGTTACAAATTTAACAACATTTAGCTTGAGAAAAAGTCCAAAATTATTGGTTTCTTACTTGAATTTCATAGAAAAACATTCTGCTTAAGGTACCCAAAATCAATAATAACATGGTTACAAATTTAACAACATTTAGCTTGAACTACCTAAAATCAATAATAACATGGTTACAAGTTTAACAATAGACTCACTGGGCTCATTTGTGAAAAATTCAATATTGAATTTTCCAAAAAAAACCATTTCATGCCTCTCATTTATCAACAAAAACTCCAAAATCCTGACAAATTCATCCCAATGATAATTGCATAGGCTTTCCCCTCAATTACCAAAACCATTTCATGTCTCTCATTTATCAACAAAAACTCCAAAATCCTTACAAATTCATCACAATGATAATTGCATAGGCTTTCCCCTCAATTACCAACATTATATAGCTAACATTATATAGCTAGTTTACAGACATGTCCATTTGAAAAAAAAAAACATTTAAATAGAAAAATGGAAAATGCTTTTTAAAAATATAAAAAACCCATGCTCTCAATTTAAATAATAACTTTTTCTCAAGAATTAACATAAAACATGTCAGCCTTTCTAAAAAGCATTAAAAATATGTAAAGAGATGCCGAGTATGAAATATGATAGTAGAGAAGACAGCTTATACTCCTAAAGGGTTAAATTTTAATAAATTACATGCAACTTATTTAATAGAGAAAAATATTCTATAATAATAATTATATTCACACAACTTTTTATAAAACAATAAATAGCTATTCTTTCCCGTCGATGATTTATGTTCTTTGCAAAGAATAAATTACAATAAATCCACGCACATATAAATCTCTAATATTTGTCTATGATATTTATTACCATTTTCAATAGTTACTGCACTGCTAGTAGAACGGAGATAAGTATCACCACATAGTATGTCCTAGCTGGTCATTGACATTTTGATCTGCAGATATCTGAAATACTAGCGGATTATGAAGCAATCCTACATCGAACAGACGTCCAAAACTAGCAGCATCAATATTTGCCGCACAATGATACGAAAAGAAATAATTAACTAATAGGATTATCCATAGGCCGGCAATACATTCATTCGCCGATTTCACGATTCTTCTCGACAACCCTTACTCCTTCTGCGGCTCTCAGCATTTCCGCCTACCCATTCAAATGCCCACCCACCGATATTGGGAGAGACAGATTAGTTAAACATATTTAAACAGATGCATGGATCACATAGAAATTAAATTAAACAAATAAACAGAAGAAATGGAGCCATTAAATCATCAGGGCATATGGCATAAGACTTGTGGAATCCTTGAAGCCTTATAGACTTGTGGGAAAAATATGATATATATGATATGATAAATGGAGAAATAAAGAGAAAAATCAAAGAAATAGGGCAGGGAAGGAATTAATATATACACACTACCTGGTCAGATGTGATCTCAACGGTGAAACCATCCACAATAACCCAAGAAAAATGCTTTCGATAACTCCCTGCCTCCAGTGTCTTCTGCAGTACCATGTCATGCTTGTTGCGAACATACACATCAAGCTCGCTTGATGAATTTCTGCATGTACAAGTCAACTAATAACGGATGAACCTTCTCTCTTTCATCTATAGACTGTAGACTATATTTAAATATTAAGAAAATCTCTATACAGTGTACTTAAATCTTGAGAGACTGCGTGGAGTTTGAAGTATAAATATGATTACTGGGTAAGACGAGATGATAACAACACTATAGGAAACATTTTTCCTCTTAACATTTTTAGAGAGAGTGAGATATGAGTAGGAATACCTGTGAGCCCTGAGACGCTCGTATTCTGAATCATATTCCATCATCACTATGTAGATATTTTTAGGTTCCATAGCTTTCGCTCCGCTGCTGAGTTCCCCTTTGTTGCCCGGTCTCGTCTCCTACTCTGCGCTGTGGAAACCTTGGGTGGTGATCTACTATAATTTGTGGGAGGGAGGAGTTTAAAGGCAAAACGACTTCAAGTGCTAGAGGAGTGCCAGTTCCGTGATGGTGGAAGAGGAGAATAATGCGATTCCAGTTCTTGGATCCCGCTATATTTATCATAAGTCCTTGAATCTAGTAGAGTCAGTATATTTGTCATTACCAATGTAATAAGACGACGTTAGGGTTGTAATGTCGAGGCATTCTTTCTCCCAAATCCTAATCTTGGTCAAATTGAAATGTGAGAATAGGGTTTCAAACGTGTCAAATTAATTTTGTTTGTCAGCGTATGATTTAGCGGAAAATATATATAAAATTAATGCGTCTACCAGGTTAATCTATAGATTTACGAGGCCATTTCTAATTTGTATAGTAATTCATGTATTTGTTGAGAATTTTTAATTTAACATTGACTAATGTTTTAGGGTTTTAAATATGTATTGTTGTTAATATTTTTTGAAAACTGTGTAAATAATTGAGTTTTCTCAAGGTTTGAGATAAGTTTCTAGTCTTTGATTCAAGAAGAAGATGGGTGAAGATTCACGCTAAAGGTTTGGCAAATTTTATTTATAGGGTGCAAAAATTTTGGTATATTTATCTTAAAGTAAATATTTATTTTTTAATAGTTTTTAAAAATAATAATTTTCAAATATTTGATTGGACTATAATTTGAAGATTTTATTACAAATCTAGTCAATATAATTATATGTAGAAAATCTTGTCACATGTTTTCTAACTTAACATCTGGATTCTTTATCGTTAAGCTTTCCAAGAAAATCACTGAAATTTAAAATCATTAAAAATAAGTTATATTTATGGAAATAGCATATTTTCTATCAATCACCACTCCCAATAATTTCATGTATAGCAATAACTTTTCAAGAAAACCAATGAAATTTAAAATCATTAAAAATAGGTTATTTAGGTAAATAGCATATTTTCCATCAATCACCACTCCCGATAATTTCATGTATAGCAATATGCCGTGTGCAATTTGTACACAACACATATCTACAAAATTACATCAACATGATTATGGCCTGTGGAAATATATATCGACAAAAATCTCTTTCCTATATAGGTTAGATCGTGATTTACTAAATATTTATTTTTCAAAATAATTAAAAGCACCAATTTTAGAAAATTTGATTAGACCATAACTAGATGGTTTTATTATAAATTTTGCATAATATAATGAAGTGTAGATCACATATTTTCTTCCATAATTTTAGGAAATGGTTGCAATATTCATACGATTATTTTCAGATATTTGTGTAGTGAATTTTTATTCTTAAAGCTTTGTACAGAAACCACATAGAATTAAAATTCTTCAAAATAGTTCATGCCATGATTTACTCAAGACTTTGAATAAAAAATGAATACGCCGAACTATAACAATCAATTTTTCTATGGGCCATTATTAGTTTAGCATTGAAGAATGCAAGTCATAATCTTTAACTCTAAAAAATAAATAGAGAATATAATCTATTAGAAACTTTAAGCACAATAATTAACACATAACAATTTTAGATTTTCAGTTTTGGTTCCATGTCCATTTCTCCTAGCAATGCCCTATAAATTACAACTAAAACTCAAATTTGGTGGAACCATTAATTACACGTAAAAATGACCATTGTTTGGGCTCTTTTTCTCATTAGTTTTCTGAAAATTTTGTTGATGTTTTTAAGGATAATTAGTTTAAGTTGTTTAATATGCAAAGTTCAAGAACAATGGGGGATTTTTAGGGCTCTTAATTTATTTATGCATTTAAAAGTGCATTTTAAACAACTATCAATCACAAGGTAAAATTGTATTGTTGAATTCCCTAAAAATCTATTTCACTTATTAATTAGACTCCTATCAATTATATATAATTTTTTGAGTATAATTTCTAACTTAAGTAGTAATAAAAACTAAATATGTTTTATACCCTTAATGAAATAAAAATAAAAAATGTCCACATAGTTAATAAATAATTATTAGCTTTATATAATTTATTATATTGAATAAATCTAATAACAATGCTACGATATGCCTTAATTATTAAAATGCATTTATAATATTTAGCATGTTAGTGATATTTTCTATATAATGTATAAATTATATTTCAAAATAATTATCTAATGAAGAGATCTTTAAAATTATTATAAATATAATTTTGGGAAATATATTATTATGAATAATAGATTCTATGTTTAATAATTTTATTCTTTCAAATTTTTAAGAGTTAATAATGCTCAAGTTTTTATTTTTTATTTTTAAATGAGGGTGGGATTAGGTCATTTTATTCGTACCATGGCTCCTGGGCTCCGTTGTGTTGCCTGGTCTCATCTCCTACTGTGCGCTGTGGAAACCTTGGGTGGCGATCTCAGAGTTTAAAGGCAAAAGGATCTGAGAGTGCTAGAGGGTGCCAGTTCCGTATGATGATGAAAGAGAAGAGAATAATGCGATCCCGCGATATTTTGCATAAGCCCTCGACTCTAGTAGACTCAGTATATTTGTCATTGCCCATCTAAGAAGACGACGTTAGGGTCGTAATGTCGGAGCATTCTTTCTCCCAAATCCTAATCTTTGTAAAATTGAAATGTGAGAATAGGGTTTCAAAGGTGTCAAATTAATTTTGTTTGTTTGTGTATGATTTAGTCGAAAATATATTTAAAAATAATGCTCCTACCATGGTTAATTTATAGATTTACGAGGCCATTTCTAATTGCAGTAGTCTATAACGCGACTTTTTGAAAGCTTTTCCGACCGATTTTTCCAGTCAAAATCCCGCAGCAATTCATTGGAATCCCAAGTTTGATAGCTAGTTTTTATACAATCAATGGCTCCCAGGGGTTTTTTAGGGCGCTGAATCCAAATATGCAGTTAAAAAACCATTCTAACTGCTAAAAATCAAGATTTAACCTCATTTCTTTCTCCGGCGCTGAATCCAAATATGCAGTTAAAAAACCATTTTAACTGCTAAAAATCAAGATTTAACCTCATTTCTTTTGCCGGATTCCGTCACCGAAATCTCCAAAAAGTCGCATTATAGACAACTCCTTTCTAATTTATATAGTAATGGATGCTTTTGTTGAGAATTTTTAATTTTTAATTTGTATAGTAATTAATTATGTGTCTTTTGAGAAATTTTAATTGGACATTGACTAATGTTTTAGGTTGATAAATAAATGTTTTAGGTTAATAACTAAATATTTATTGCAGTGGAAGATCTTTGGAAAATTGTGTGCTAAGTTATTGGATTTGTTCAACGATAAGTTTCTAGTCCTTGATCGGAGAAGATGGATGAAGGGTTGACGGAAGTCCTTGATCGGAGAAGATGGATGAAGGGTTGACGGGAAAGTTGGGCAACTGTAAGAATTTTGTACATAGTTTGCAAATCCAAGAACTTTATACATAGTTGTCCAAAATTTTTTGTATATCTATGATAAAATAAATATTTATTTTTCAATATTATCTGAAAAACTTAATTTTCAAATATTTGATTGGACTATAATTTAAAGATTTTATTTCAAATTTATGCAGTATAATTATATGTAGATAACTTCATCACATGTTTTCTGGCTAAACATTTAAATTTTTATTGTTAAACTTTTTGGAAAAACTATCCAAAATTAAAATAATTAAAAATAGGTTATATTTACTTAAATAGCATATTTTCCATCAATCACCACTCCCCATAATTTAATGGATAGCAATAAATTTCTTTATTAAAATATTTTACTTTAACATTGACTAATGTTGTGAAAAAGGCTATTGATGTAATTTTTCTGGATACAATTTGCACGCAACACATATCTACAAAATTACATCAATATTATTATTTTCCAATTTTAAGTCACAGTGGAACCAGACACCAAATTTGTGTATGAGACCACCTTATTTGTGGGACAACGGGCCCATCTCCCCCTAATGATTTGGCTCTAAGGCTAAGAAGGCATACATACGCTAATCCCTCTGGTTTTGAAGGGTGAATATGATTATGGGTTGTGGAAATATGCACATACAAAAATATCGATCTTTCATGTATAACTTAGAACATGATTTACTAAATATTTATTTTCAATATAATTAAAATTACCAATTTTAGAAGATTTGAGTGGACCATAACTTGAAAGTCATATTGTAAATTTTGCGTAATATAATATAATGACATGTAGATAATTGTCTCACATATTTCTTCCATAATTTTAGGCTATAGTTGCAATATTTATACCATTATTTTTGGATACCTGTGTAGGGAATTTTTATTCTTAAATCTTTGTAGGGAAAAAACCCAAAATTAAAATCCCTCAAAATAGTTCATGTCGTGATTTACTGAATACTTCAATAAAAATGAAGACTTCTAATAAAAAATGAATATGCAGAACTATAAGAATCACTTTTCTTATGAATCATTATTAGTTTAGTGTTGACCAATCCATGTCATAATATTTAACTCTGAAAAATAAATAGGGAATACAATCTATTAGAAACTTTAAGCACAATAATTAAAACATAACAATATTAGATTTTCAGTGTTGTTTCCATGTCCATTTCCCCTAGCAATGCCCTATAAATTACAAATCAAACTCAAATTTGGTGCAACCGTCAATTACACATAGTCTAACTAATAAATGAAATTGCTTAAGTACTTTCTCTAGTCAATTTTCCTAAAATTTTGTTGATATTTTTAAGAATAATTAGTTTAAGTTGTCTAATATGAAACTTTCAAGAACCTCTAGGGATTTTTAGGGTGTTAGAATTTATTTATGTATTTAAAAGTGCATTTTAAGCAACCAGGAGTCACAACTTGTGTAAAATTAGATTGTTGTATTCACTAAAAATCTATTTCATATATTAGTTAGACTATTTCTCATCAATTATATGTAATTTTTTTAGAGTATAATTTCTAACTTAAGTGATCATAAAAACTAAATATCCTTTATAGCATTAATAAAATAGAACTAAAATTTGAATTCAATATAGTTAATAAATTA
>APFE030908651.1:1351-12173 GCA_000404065.3 Pinus taeda | reverse complement strand
CTACGACGGATCGCTTTCTATCGACTTCAGCTCTTTATCTAGAAAGATGATCTAGAAATCACCAGTACCTTGGGATCTACATGCCTCAATGGCAGGTTTCTCGTCTTCAATGATAGGTTGCATCATTGACCTTCAATTGAAGGATTCCGTGATATATTTGACATCGACACATCTAATCACATCTCATGGATTGTACTAAGTACTTTGAGAACCATTGTCATTATTGGTGGTTCCTCTCACACTTGTCAACAATTTACATCATTGACTGGTATTCAAGTGGTTTCTACCATGTTTGACTTCGACACATTCATTCGCATGGATAGAATCGTACTATTTCGGGGAGTATAAATGAAGACCCTGGATCTAGTTTCCACCATCCAGGCTGCAAGGAATTTTGTATTCATTATGATTGTAGACTATTCATAAACAAGATGGCTGCGTCCATACTGTGTCTACATGTGTCTATACTTATGATGTATTACGAGATCATTCCTGTATCAGAGCAGTAGTTAGTTTTCTAGTCAGTTTTCAGTCTCCTACTCAGTTTTGATCTGAGTTGGGAATGCCTACCTCAGCGATGATATGATCTCATATATATATTTTTTGCACTTGAATGTTTTTACAGGTTCCAAGCGGGCTCTCCGCAAGATAATCCTTGAAATGATAAAGTGCTTCACTCTTCTTAAATGATAATTGAAATCCTCATCTACTACAGACTTCACACTTTAGGGGGCAACCTGTTACACAAAAATATCGTCACCATGATTATTTGCAGTCAGTATGGGTCTATCACCACCTATACCAGCCTCCTAAGCAAGTCTCGGACCTTAGCTCTTCATGTCAAGCTTTGCAAAAGAGAGAAAGACTTTGAAAATCAATATTACTCTGGTTTCGCACTTTCTCCTACTTTTACCTGCGTACCTGCACGCTCTATCTGTAAAGGGGTGGGTGTGTACCCCTGTGAAAGTAAAAAAGGTGCAAGTTTATCCTTAAAAACTCACTTTTGGGTTAATTCTAGATGTCTATAGAAGGATTTCGACGTGGATTGTTCGCTCCAAAGTGGTTCATGCATCCCAAAAGAGACGGAGCTAATCCCTTGACAGGAGGAGCTATCCCTTTGAAGGAGGGCTTTATCCCTTTGAAGGAGGACCTAGTAACTTCCCTCCATTGCCTATAAATTAAGGCATTGGGTCAGTTGCTAGAGAGGTTAGAAGCTGAAAATTTTGAGGGTAAATGTTGATGGAATTGGGACTTCCTAGTTAAACTTGAGAGGAGAGATCACATACCTTTTTGGTTTCATTGGGAAGTGAGTGAAGCTTGTCAAAGTAGAGGAGACTTCTTGTCGGACGCTGGGAGGAGCTTGTACAGCATCAAGGCACAGGTTGTAAAGTTCTTCTTCATTTGAATTAATACAATCAAATTTATTTTTCTCAACAAATTGTCTTATGGTTTGTTTCATAATCAACTTGATTATTATGATGAATATGCTTTATAATATCGGCTCTTCGGGTGCTATTTAATCATTTGCTTGTTTGTGTTTGCAGAATTACACTTCAAGGAAGCTCATTT
Source organism: Pinus taeda (assembly GCA_000404065.3). NCBI lineage: Eukaryota > Viridiplantae > Streptophyta > Pinopsida > Pinales > Pinaceae > Pinus > Pinus taeda. The sequence continues at coordinate 10,604 of APFE030908651.1, read as the reverse complement.
GGAGCGAGGGAGCGAGGCTTCCACAAACTTGCTTTGGACCCAAGGTAGGCCTAAAAACACTTTTTTGCCTTTATTTTACTCGCATATTTAGAGAAAGATAGTTTTTGATTGGCTTGCTTGTCACTAGATATCAATAGATACTAGGAAGGTCGATCTTGTCCGCAACCTCGACCCATTCTGCGTGACACAAATTTTCTAAGTAAGGGTTTGAAAATGGAATTCATCAAACCTTGAAATGTAGAAGGTGCATTGGTAAGGCCAAAATGCATGACCAAATATTCATAATGACTCTCATGAGTTCTAAATGTTTTTTTTGGAATGTATTCAATCTTCATTATGATTTGATGATATCCTAAACAAAGATCCAACTTGGTGAAGTGAATTGCTCCATGTAGTTCATCCAATAATTCATGAATGACAAGAATGGGAAATTTATTTTTAATAGTAAGCTTGTTGATCTCCCTATAATCTAGACACATGCGCCACGATCCATCCTTCTTATGTACTGATACCACTGGAGCTGAGAAAGAACTTTGACTAGGTTGCATTATACCAAACTCTAGCATTTTTGCAACCATACATTCAATTTCACTCTTTTGGGAGTATGGATATCTGTAAGGCCTAATGTTTGGGGGAATACTTTCTGGAATCAAATTAATAGCATGATCATGATCACGAATAGGTGGTATCCCTTTGGGAGTCTCAAATGCCTTGGAATGATTGTCCAAAACTTTTTGGAGATCTGGAGAAATAGATGATTTCGATGTGGGTACCTCTAGTGAACATAATTATGTAATTTCCCCCTATTGTTCTTTCTTTAGAAGATTTGTCATCCTATTAGAGCTGATTATCTTTCCCGGTTTCCTTGTGATACCCCTTAATTCAACCTCTTTTCCTTCCCAAAAAAATTTCAAGAAAAGTTCTTGAAAATTAAAAGCTATCGTACCCAAAGATTGTAGCCATTGAAATCCTAGTACAACATTTGCACCACCCATTGGAATGGAAACCATTGGAATATTCAAGACATATTCTCCCATGGATAGCTTGATATTATGGCACTTTCCAGATAAATTTATGGTTCCTCCATTTGCAACCATTACTTGACACTCTGGTGTTGGATATAGGTAGCAATTCAATCCCTTGTCTATCTTACAATGAAAAAAATTATGGGTACTACTCGAATCAATCAACATTGTTACCTTTTTATTCTTGATATGCCCTTCTATCTTGAGAGTTTGAGGACTAGTAATTATTGTCAATGCATTACAAGATATGGTTAGATTCATTTCTTCTTTCTCTGGGATTGGTCCTAGTGTATATCCTCTTCTTTTGACATTTTTTGTTCCTTTTCTTTCTCCTCTTCCCCATCTATGTAAATTAGTTTCTTCTCAGCTCACTTATGACCTTTAGTGTATTTTCTATCACAATTGTAACAAATCCATTTTACTCTTTTTTCTTCCAATTTTTGTGGTCGCAACCTTGTAGGTGGTGAAAGGCTAGGAGAAACAACACTTCCATCTTTATAGTTAGGAGTGGTAGGCTTGCTTGTTTCCATAATTTTGCTTTCAATTTTTCTTTCCAACTTGTATGCCTTCTCCAATGAATCAGGTTCCCAAGGGTGAACCTCATGTTGAATGGTTTCCTTTAAAGTCCCTATGAAGACATCAATCCTCTACTTCTTTGGAATATCATTTAACCTTATATTCAATTTTTGGAAGTCCTCAATGTGCTCTCTCATTGAACCCTTTTGTTTGAGATTTATCAATTGGCTAAAGAAGGTGTTGCTCTGTGTATCCTCATAATGCACTATCATTTCCTCTGTGAAAATTGACCAGGTGACAAGTGGTTTATGAGAACAAATCCCTTTATACCATAAACATTGATTCGGTTCTAAATATAACTATGCAATATGTACCTTTTGTAACAATTGTGCATCATGTAGATCAAAATATTTCTCCATCTGTAGTATCCATGTTATGGGATACTTGCCATCAAACTTCCTCATATCGATGTTTGGAATATGGTGGATATTCAGTCCAGTTTTAGATTCTATGAAATCATGATTAACATTTGTTTTTTTCTCATCATGAGTTTCCTCTACTACCTTTTCGTCAATAGGAGGCCTTTCTTGTAGTAGCTTTATCCCACCTTCCTTCAAACCTTCCATGTCTTTATTCAAATCTTCCATGCCTTTCTTTAACTCTTCTTCCCTACCATCGATATTAGCTTCCATGGAACATATAAAACTATTTATCTTAGCTTCGATCACATTCTTCAAATCCTCCATCCAATTTTTCTTACTAGGTGTTTCTATTTTCTTGATTCGAGTCATTTTTTTTCTTGCTTTTAGTAGCTCGATCTCGAATCTATTGTATATCTGAAATTTTGGATCTCCAAGATCTGAAGTTATGACCTACATTATCCCTCTACGTCCTCTTTCTAATGCCACCAGTCTTATCGAAATTGGATTCTCCAAGTAAGAGTTATGCCCAATCTCCCAAGATGACCTGCTTATATACTTTTTCAATAGAGAAAACTTGTACGAAGTGCCACATGTTAATGTTTCGACCTTCGAACCTGAAAAAAATACACATAAAAGTACAATCGATCCTCTTTTTGTAGATTCTTACGTAATTTCAATCTAATTCTCAGAGAGAAAGTTATGATGATTATCCCCAGGTCACCTATTTGGTATGTAATTTGGGAGCCTACAGAAACTCTAAATGTCCTAGACTGTATCTCCGAAAATATAGGGAAACAAGATTTGATATTCAGGCCTGAGCTTCACCACGGTTTCAGCTCAAATGGATTTTAATTTCAAAGACTGAACCTTCATAGAAAAAATGATATCGAAAATTTCACGATGACCTATTTGAGATGGAATTCTGGAGCTTGAAAAAATCGTAACTTCCTCAGATCATATCTCCGAAAATATAGCGAGACAATATATGAAATTTGGACCCCAGATTTAAAATGATTTCAACTCAAATGGGTTTTTTTTTAGCTTCTAAAAAGAAAAAAAGTTATATCAAAAATTACACAATGACCTGTTTGGAGCAGCAAAACCCTAGAATCCAAAGCTCTGATACCAAATGTTATGAAACCAACTCACAAAAATATAGATCAATGACTTAAAAATCAGCCTCTTCGAGAGGGCAACCTCATTTACATTACACAAATGAAAAAATCTTGGATGATACAAATTACAAGACCTCCTTTCTATATATAGGAGTCTAAGGGGTCATAATATAATCAAAGTTGGCATAACAATAATAATGTAAGGGCACAACAATATAATAAGGGGGTTGCACTAATAAAAATAAGGGGTTACACTAGTAGTATAGGGACCTAACAATTGACAAGGAGAGATGAATCATCTAATGGTGGATGCTTGGGAGGACATATGGTTTGCCTGTTCATTGATGTCTAGATCATGAAGAGCGAGGGTGGTGTTGATCATGGAGCTCTGACATTGGATACACACCTAGATCCCTGGGTTGATGGTTAGAAAGTAAGTCTGACGATACCTAGAGTGGCTGAAAACTTGAGTCCATCTTAGTCCCACCCGAATAGATTACCCTAATCAAGTATATAGTCCAAAGCACTGAGTGTCCTAGAACTCTTTGTAGTTCATTTCATTTTGAAATCATCCATGTATTTTCATATGTATGTAATTATGAATACCTCCCTAGTTAATAGGGAATGTTGAAGAATGTAACTAGCTTCAGTCCTCATAATTGTACTTGTCAAAAAGAAAAAAATATTATTAAAGAAAATGACTTACTAAAGCATGGGTTTCATGTTTTCTAGGTCAAAGCCTCCATTAAAGGCTTCTAGGTATTGTCTTAAGCCATTGGATTTATTGTCATTTTTATTAGACCCTTCTTGGGCTTTTGTATCATGTAAAAGGAATTATTTTTGAGTCAAAAACGCAATTTGTCACCTCCACACCAAGTTGGCCTTGTCCCCAAGAAGTCGTCCTGCATGAAGGCAATTTGACCCAACAGAAAGGGTATGTAAGGAGAGGAAATTCAACCTATTTTTCACATTCACTCAACAAGTTTGATCTTCAAGAAAGAGAGGTAGAAAAAGAGTGTGAAGTAGCTGGAAGAGGACGAAGTTTGCTAGGAAAACCTAAGACGATTTTTGGGCTATGTTTCTCTCACCCATGAAAATTTTTATGGGTAGTTGTTGGGGCAAAAAATCTATGTCTACTGCAGATCTGAAATTCTGAAGCTGGGGGTCAAAGTTCTGGTGTCGGGGGGCCAAAATTCTGGACTAAAGTTGTTGTTGGGAAGCTGTCACTTGGAGTATTTTCTCAAGATCATATGTTGCAGGGAAGGGTTGACTTGGTGGTTGGAGGAGGTATTTGTATAGGTCTAAGAAGTCTGGAAGTGTCTCATTTTGATTTGAATCTACTGAAGGAAGAGTTCTTGACTAGGTTTTCCCCTTATAAGGGTTTTTCCCTAGCTGAGTTCCTACATCTTGTGTCTCTTGTTCTTGAGATATTCATACACATATAAATTGGTAATTGCTTGATGAAAGATAAATTGATTAATAATGAAAGGAAACCAACACAATTCACAAGTAATTATCAAGAAAGAGGAATCAAACCCTAAATCCTACTAACATTGATTTTGTTGGGAAAAATACTGAGAGGGGGGTGAACCAGTAGTTAAACTTTCAGAATAATATTTTTTCCTTTTCAAACTGTATACGATATTTTACAGAAACAAAACAGCGTATGTCCACGACTATAATGAATGGAATCAGCGTATATATAATAAACTAGTAAAACAACTAACTCATTATCTGTTGAACTTAAATTAGAGTGTGATGTATTTGCTAGGAAGTAGACAGATGTGGTAAAAACAAAATAAATCAACACACATAAGCAGCACACATGAACATCAAGATTTTCACGTGGAAACCCAATGTAGGAAAAAACTACCACTACTGTCATCTAAGTCTTCAATCTTCTTATTATAAAATATGTTTACAAGTTTTGTACTGGTGCAAAGTTTTTCCAGTACGCAATCATCTACCTACTAAAAGATACAACCTTCACTCGTTTTCTAGCTTCTACTGGAAGGGAGCTCCAACCCCCTAGCTCTTGTACTAGCTGATAAGTTTACCATTACATAGGTGCTAGCCTAAAGAAGGCTACTACCTTCACTCTTCCTTTAGGGGCCACGTTTCATAAATTTTCAGACTAGATACTCCTGGTACACATCAACATAATATGTAGGCCATGTTTCATCAAATTTTCATACTGGACCCATCAGTAACATTGAATCTCAAAATCAATCACCATTGCAATACACCCATCAAATACAACTACATCTATCAACAATCAGTCAATCTGAACAGTCAGATCACTGTCACCAGAACACAGAGTTGAACCTAGAACACTGCATCAACAAACAGAACCAACTGCAACCTCAAAATCATATGTCAGAATGAATACGCTACTTCAATTAAGCCAACTTGCATGTATACGCTACTTTCTATAACCCAACCTGCGTATACCTCTAAAGATAGTATATCATAAAACCTATGAACCAAAAACTATACCAACCAATGACATTCTAAAGACCTAATGCCATATTACAGAGTTCTAAACAGATAGCAGCAAAGATCACACTTCTTACTCAATCAATCAATTAACTAGACTCAGTCTCCTTATACAATCAAATTTATTTTCAGATCTAATGAAGATATCATTGACAAACAATAGTAAAACAACAACACTGATCAGATAGATTAGTCATCTCTAAACAACAAGCTTTTCTTCTACATATGCTACTTGGAAGTTCCGAACAAACATGTATACGCGCCTTCACCAAGGTGAAACAACGTATCGATCTGCAAATAATAACTTGTAACTGCGCATCTATTCCAGACTTTAGATATACCCATATCATAGCATATAAAGGATAAAACATGAATTAGAAATCATATATAGACTATCCATTATCATATCATACAATGATAAGTCATTTCAGGTCTCATGATCCTAATCCAACATTGTATCGAAGGGTTCACAAGATATTTCAGACCTATATCATAACCACAACCCTTACAACCCAAAATATACTTCAGATTGAAGTATTCATGAAAAAACCTTTCACTTGCACACTTAGCCCTTTGATACTATCCTCCTTATATACTTACAGCCTTTTCAATACCTCAGACCAAAACAACACTTAGAACCTGTGGTATTCTTAGATAGGATCAAGTAACCATTATTCTGCTCAATATTGTGGGCTAATACCATGGTATGGACCCTTGGTATTCTATAAAATTAATTTTCCATCCCATATGCACTTTTCTTTTTTTGAAACTATGTGCATAAGTATACGCTCTTTTTATGTTGTGTACTCATGTGTATACACTACTTGGACTAGAGTAAACAACATATACAAATTAAACCAATTTATTTCCTTAATTTCTTGATTCTGATTTGTAATCCTTTGTCCCACCATACTGTTCTTCTATACCATTACTTTGTTGCCTTTGAATAGGCCTATTACAATGTGATTTTCCCTTTATCAATTCTGAAATGACCTGTATGTGCGTTGCCATCAAGGACAACGCATGTGCCATAATGCCAACAATCTACCCCTTTGGACTTGATGGAAACCATATTGGTGTTGATCACTTCAAGTTGTAGAACATGTTAGATATATCAAGCAACACCAAGATACTCTCCCCCTTTGACATCAAGGGAAAAGGGAAGACCAAGATATTCTCCCCCTTAGTACATGCTGAGATGCACTATATTGTCCATGCTCCCCCTTAGCACATGCAGAGTTTACAGATATATTTTTCAAAATAATAACATGACTCTATAACTCGACTATGTGAGTATGACCTTCCTATCACCAATGACTCATACATACATCAATCACCCAACAAAGTGGGGATATACCAAATATTCATACATGACTGAAAATTGAAATTATTACATCATCTTGCCCATGCACAGTGGGGGTACAAATTACATCATATGTCCAAAAGGACTCATTCATAATATACTATGACAAAAAGAGACACCATAGGTCTTTACATGACCTTTCCTACAAATGATATGTAGAAATTTTGAATAATTTAACACATATTCAATGGAGATTATCCTGATCATGTACTATTGCGGAAAACATACACAATACATAAGCTCCTCTACGTTGATCATCAATATAGCAGCATCAATAACAATAAAAAATCAAGAGCATTCACACATTAACACAGTATGTATCCCGGGGAAAGCATCTCGCTAAAAACCCCAACTATCTATATATTAATGATTGATTCATGTAACATTACACAGCATAATACTTCTCACAAGTACCTCCACCTCTGTTACACACAATACAACTCAGATCTGATCTCCAAATCTCTTCCACTGCTTGCCTGCCTCCACTGCTCAATACCTGCTCAAGAACTGATGAGAATGGCTCACCAAACTCGTTTTTCACCTGAAAAATAGTCACTCACTCTTTTTGGACGTGAGCATAAGCTAAAATGTGGGCAAATACGTGGGCAAACTCATTGGCATACTCAATCCCTTGATTGTGCAAGATCTGGTGCACAACTATAGTCACAACTGATAGCAATCTGATTCTCTACCACCTGCCCCTGTTGAACTGAACATGCACTGACATGCAACTGAGTTAACTGATGTATTCATTAGTTGTATTATGAGTTAATAACTTGTGAATTAATTAATAACTAATTCACCCAACTCATCTCTAGTCTATTTGCCAGTTAGGCTAAATACAACCAGTTTAACAAAGCTAAACTGAACACAACTCCATCAACTCCACAATCAACTCCACCAAACTCAACTGATTGAGTTCTAACTGAAGTCATGCATGCAACAACTCAACTGACTCATAAGAAAAGCGTATTTCCTTCTGACAGCTGCATGTGCCACCTTTGTAGCTCAAACTGAAGTGCTTCAAGAGAATAAGATTAATTTTATAGTCCAAATATTATTGTGAGATAATAATATTTGACTTTTCTATTTTTGACAGCCAGTCTAAAAATAGACTTGATCACTCACACTGTGATCACTCACACTTTCATCAAAAATAGAAGTCCATCTATTTTTCCAACTTGATCAATCATCCATAAACAACAACCTGCAATCCATAGACATGATCCATATGTCTAAAAATAGACATAGTCTAAAAATAGACTTGCGCCAAAAATAGCCTGCGGGCCCACTTAGTGAAGGCGACTCTTTTCACTAAGCTCCATCATCTTGTTGCAATCTCAACACTCCCTCTCGACAAGATATGGATTATCAGCAACCCCTATCCTGCCTCGGTGGTACTCGAATTTGCTCCTGGTGAGAGCCTTCGTCAGAATATCAGCATCCTGATCCTCCGTTGGAATGTACGAAAGTAACATGATCCTCCGCTGCACACAATCTCTGATATGATGGTACCTGATGTTAATATGTTTAGATCTATCATGAAATACAGGATTAGCCGAGAGTTTAATGCAACTCTGGTTATCACAGTAAATCACAGTAGGATCCAAATGAGAATCGAACAAACCAACTAGGATCTTCCTCATCCATATAGCCTCGCATGCAGCCAAACTTGCTGCCATATACTCGGCCTCCGCTGAACTGAGTGCCACGAATCTCTGTTTCCTGCTGTACCAAGAAACTGTTGTCGATCCAATAATGAAGACCCCTCCTGATGTGATCTTTCTGTCCGTTGGGCTCCCTGCCCAATCTACATCTGTGAAGCCACATAGCTTCACCTCATCCTCCTGTCTGTACCACAAACCATATCCCGATGTGCCTCTTAAGTAGTGCAATACATGCTTTCCCGCCTTCGAGAAGAGCTTGGTAGGCTTAACCATAGCTTGTGAAAGCTGGTTAACTGCATAGCATATATCAGGTTGTGTATTGACCAAATACATCAGCGACCCCACCAACTGTCGATAAACAGTGGCATCCACTTCTTCTCCCAAAGTGGCATCCTCCTTCCTCCAACCTCCAGGAAGAGGAGTATCAACAGGCTTGTAGCCATGCATGTTGAACTTCTCCAGTATCTCCCGAGCATACTTGCCCTGAGAAACAAACAGTCCACCACTGCGCTGCCATATTTCCAATCCTAAGAAATAGTGAAGGAGGCCCAAGTCCTTCATCTCAAACTCTGTAGCAAGATCCTTCTTGCATGACAATATCAACAGCTCATCACCCGTTAGAATCAAATCATCAACATACAGTACAATG